>CM035156.1:165351754-165475249 GCA_020205615.1 Panax quinquefolius
TTTGATTCCATTATTGTCGATTAATAATATGAATTATTATAGCGATAATGGCGTTTTGTTTTATTACAGTATTATTAACGTAATAAAAGCGAAACATCTTTATATAAAATAGAATACTTTATTAAAGTTATTACATAAATAGAATATATTATATTTTATTATGCATAGTGTTGCATAGTGTTTTGCGTAGTATTGCATAGTGTTTGCATAGTAAAATATTTTTATATAAATAGAATATATTATATTTAAAAGATTTTTCTTTAAATATAGACAAATCAGATTAAAGTAAATCAATCAGATAGTTCATGGATTAATTCTTATGCATTCCATTTTCCTATAAATAGAAGCTCATTCCTTCATTTATTTTCTACTAATTTATTGAAACTAGAGAGAAATTATAGAGAGAAGCTATAGAGAGAAAGTTATAGAAAGAAGAAAGAGTATTCTCGCTACTTCACTACTTACATATTAGGTTCTTTTACGGTAAGGGTGTTATTCTTTCTTCTTGAAAGAGAACACATTATTCCATTCATTATTATTACATTGGAATAACTTTTGTAAAAGTGGCATACCTATACATAACACTTTGTATACGTGGCATACCCTATACTTGGTGAAATCCTTATGTTATTCCATTCTTAATTATTACATTGGAATAACTTGTATCTGTGATTTACCTATACTTGGTGACATTCTTCTATTATTACATTGGAACATCCTATGTCATGTGTTTTACACCGGACACAGTTCGCTTTTTATTATTACATTGGAACATCACATGCGTGTGTTTTACAGGACTGGTTTAAAATCTTTATCATTACATTGGAATATCCTATACGTGTGTTTTACAGGATGACAGTTCCATCTTTATTATTACATTGGAACATCACGCCAGGTGTGAATTTCACGACACGGTTCCGTTATTATTATTCATTGGAATAACTTTGTCTATCAATACCGCATGCATGGTGATTTCTTTTGTTATTCCATTCTTTATTATACCCAGTTGGTTAAAACTTTGACTTCTATACTCCATGAAATTAGTAGAATATCCTTGATATTTGCGTTTCATCGATATCTTTTCATGGAAATATTCTTACGATCATTCTTGAATTTTACTCTCTGAAAGCAAGATCGTGTTGACAATTTGGACGTTAATAATTCATGGATTAAATAATTCTTGAACTTGTTTTATTGAATTACTATGTCATTGTCATCATCCTCATGTTATATTATGTTATCTTTGGCTTACGTGCGTAGATGAACTTAGTATGATTATGACCGAGGATCATTCGGTATAATCATGACTTGATATAAATGATGTGACAAAAAGTCCTCGATTGGCACTGTAATGCGATGATGGATAGTTTTGGTATGATTATGACCGGGGTGATTCGGTATAGTCGTGACCATTGATAATTTGATGAAAATCCTTGGCCGTGTAATGCGGGGATGATTAGATGTGGTGGTTTATTTATTAAAATTTGAGTCTCGGCCGATAAAAATTGATGAAAACCTTTTAAAACCTAAAAGATAGTAGACTTTATTCTCTACTTGACTCTTTTAATGGATTGCATATTCAGCTGCGATTAAGCTGGTTGTCTATTGTATTTTATCGGTTTTAACAACATTGAAGGCTAATGATAATTTATTACGCATTATCTTAGTCATAATATTTCTTCTTTGGGCTAGTTGAGCTCACCCTTTATTTCCTTTCGTTCTCTTCAGGAAATGTGAACATGCATTTGGACGAGTCGGGGAGCGAAGTAATGGTCCCGAGGATAGCATTAGTAGTCCTCACTATTACGTGAAATAGTGTGATAATAGTTGTAATGAGGACTCCTTTTGAGTTTGTATAATATCTAGTAGACAATATTTGTATTCAAACTCACAGTTTATGTCGTATTGTACACGACAGTTATATTAGTAAGTCGTATTTGAATTTATGTACCATGTAAGTGGCGACCCAAGATGGGTGACGTATACTTAATTTTGGGGGCGTCACACAAATGGTTTGCACCGAAAGTCACAACTCTCCAAGACTCATCAACAATTAGTGCCATGGAAACTCTTACCTTGTTTGGAGAGCTTGAAGAATTTGAAAATCAACTCAAGAGGTATGATGAAGAGGATGAAACATTAATAAAGAAAACATTGGCACTTCAAATCGAGAGCAACAATGAAAGTGATCACGAAGATTTTGATGAAGAAATTGAAATGCTCTCAAGAAAACTCGAGAGACTACTTCAAAGAAAGAAACAAAGGAAAAATCAAAAAGGTAGCTCAACTCTAGTGAGTAAGTCCAAAATGGAACAAGAAGAAGAAACTGTTCAACTCTGTTTCATGGGACTAGAAGATGATGATCAACTTGAGGTAACAAATTTTCATGAAGCTTTTGAAATATCTATGCCTGATTATATTGCTTTACAAAATGAAAATCAAATGACAAAAAGAAAAAGCGCTTATTTTAAGAATTGTGTAAATGAGCTAATGAATGAAGCTGAGTCCCTTATTAAAGAGAGAAAAGAAAATGAATATCTTAAAAATGAAAATGAAGTGTTCAAAGAAAATTTAAAAATGAGAGATGCATGCATAGATGCTTTTAATGATGGAAAAATTATGAATATGCAACATGATGATAATGTAATAAATGCAGAAATAGCATCTTTAAAAAATGATCTTGCTAAATTTGTGCAAGGAGAAGAGAACCTAAATGTTATGTTAGGGGCACAAAGGTCCAGTCTTGATAAACAAGGGATTGGGTATAATCATATTAAAAATGTGAAAAATAGGACTAATAATAATATTAGAATGATTAATAGTAAATCAAGGCATAAACGACTTTATTGTTCACCATTTGTTACTTGTAAAAAATGTGGTTTTAAAGGTCATTTTGATCCTAATTGTAATAAAATTAGAAAAAAAATAAATTTGGGTAAAGAAAAGTGATTTATATGCTACTAACCCAAAAGGACCCAAGAAGATTTGGGTACCAAAAAGGTAGAGACTATTTGTTTGTTTGTAGGTGTCTCAAGATCAAAAAGAAGATGGATGATTCTTTACTTTGAGAGAGTAAGTTACCTATAAATTATTTGGCGGAATCTGTAAGTACCTCATGTTGTTTTTTAAATAGAGTTTTAATTAGATATATTATTATAAAAAAACTCTATGGATTTCGTATTACAAGGGTTCATAACATCATTTATTATGTCAAATGTTCCATATTTAATATACATGATAACCTTGATAAATGGTTGAGGAATATGTTCATATTTTATTTGATAATTTTGACCCTGATCTGTCAAAAGAAGATAATGAGGTTTTTACAGATAAAAGATCTGGAATTTGGAAAGAAAACAGCTCAATCCAGACAACCTAAGTCGTCTGCATTAGAAAGAAAAATAGATGAACCAGGAAAACATGCAGACACCTAAATCCAGACAGCTCGACCCGTCTGTTTTTGAAGGCAAATCAGATGAATATTTTGATGCAAAATCTGATATTCTAGAAAGTTAATCAGATGAACAAATGACCAATGACAGTCTTCCAAGAACAACTATAATAGTGAAAAATTATCCTCCTAACTTGAGCTTTAAAGACCTCAACATTGGGATGATCAAAAGAAGTGCTATTGAAGAGATTTTTGATTCCGAAAATACAAAATCTAAATCTACATTAAGGAGCACAACTATCAAGCTTTCTACTGGTTATAAAATGTTGTTATAAAGGTAACAAATCACAAAGGTATGATCGTATTGTCTACTTGCTATATGTGATTTTGTTATAAACTTGTTCTAATGATATTCTTTATCTTTGCACTTATTCTTTTAATGTTGGCAAATAGGGAGAGATAACTATTTAGCTAAATTGATATAAATTATTTTTTGTTGATGACAAAGGGGGAGAGATACTTGTGCTTAATGATTAATATGATTAATATGTGGTTTCTTTTTGATAATGACAAACGGGGAGATATATATATGGTAATTTAGAATTTGTTTCCTTAATAAGCATAAATTAAGGGGGAGCCATATACTTAGGGGGGGCATATTAATGAAATGGCATTATGTATTGCACTTTTTTGTTCTTCACGCTACTTGAAGTTATACTATCCAGACACTAAAGCAGACAGGTCTAGCTGTCTGATAATATTAAACGAAGAACATAAGCTAAAGCAGACACTAAAGCAGACAGTGTGTAGCTGTCTGAATTAAACCTGTAGCATAAAGTTACAAAAAGATTTCATCGTTTATCACTTTTAGCTTAAACACCTATTCAACCCTCCCCCCCCCCCCCCCCTCTAGGTGTGCACATACATAGAATTTCAATTTTAATATGACATTGGTGCATAATTATCAATCTTTCGTTGGTCCAATTACTAATACGCTAAAAACATCTCTAAAAAATAATGCACAACATATTTATTCACACATCACCGTTGGGAAGAAAACAAAATAAACATGTCACTTCTGCAATGAAATTCCATTTAATAAATTCTAATTCTAATTTTTCTGTTGGGTAAAATTAAAATCTTTATTTATTAAATATAACATTATGTGACTTTTCTTAATCCTTAATTGTTTCAATTAATAACCCTCCGTTGGGCTGATTATTAAGTTTAAAAATAAAAGAGTCACGCATACATGTAAATTATTATTATCAAACTCAATTTTATTTAAAACAACATATTAATCAAGTTTAAAATTTAATATTATTTATAATTACATGTAATAACTTAAAATCCTAATAATATATCATATCATGTTCTAGAATCTTAAATTAAAATATATAATTACGAACATGAATTGATTATAAAACATTTACATAAATTCCAAACTAAATATATACTGAAATGATATGAATCAAATATTAATTTGGTATAACAAAGAATACAACTATCAACATAAACAGATAAGTCAGTTTTCATAAAACAAGAATTCATGTTCAACACATATAAATAAAATACTTGATGTATATACTGTCATGTATATCGAGGCAATAATTTATATATTCTGAGATAATATTATCAAAAGCATTCACGTTTGACTTTCCTTTTGCTAGATGAATTGATTTCATGAATACAACGCAATATTAATCATTTCAAAAGCAATGGGGATACAAGTATTAAAGGATCAGAATTCATAACATAAAAGCACACGAGGAATAAAGTCATGTAATTTCCAAAAGCCATGAATAACCGTAATCAGATTACGAATGGAAATAAATCACTAATTATTAATTACGAATCAGATTACAAAAATTACTTTTTGAAAAAAATTATTTTCATTTAGAAATTTCTAAATATACTGAATAGTTCTATATTATACCAATAAAGAGATTATGCAAAATTAAAATTTCTAACATAATTGCGTAATTAATTTATTCTATACAATAGCGTAAGCTTTGATACCAGATGTTAAAATAAATTATATCGGAACGGGCTATTACATACACTACAAGAAATCACACATTTTATGACGAATTTTTTGTCACGCACAAAATACTGTCACAATTTGTTAATTAATAATTACGAAATTCAGAATCGTCACTAAAACGTTTTCTTTTGTGTCGACCTTTGATTTTGTTACTATTAATCATTTATATCGTCACTAATTTACACATTTGATGACGATTAACAAAATTTCGTCACAAGTTATTTTGGAGGTAGAATTTCGTACCAAAATTTTGGAGAAAAACCTTCTAGTGACATTTTGTAATAATTGATGACAGTATTTATTGTCACGCTATTTTTTTCGATGACAACATAATAGTTTGTCATTAATTATTTGTAAAATTAATTAATTAACTAGGTACTTACATGAATTGAGAGAAAACATCTTGTATGTATCACGCTTCCGCTGCACTTAAGGATAGAAATATTCAATTGTCTCTCAATTTTAAGATGGATGTATAGGTGTGTATAAAATTGTTGAGAAGACAATTGAGACCAAACCCTAACTATTTTATTTATAGAATAGCTAAGGGTCAAAATCGTCCATCAAAATTATGAAATTCTAGGGCCCATTACGCCAAGTACTATCAGTAATATTATTTATAGGTCATATAATTAATTGTCAAACCCATGAATAAAATAATTATATTAATACAATATGTAAGTTCAATAATTACATAAATATTAGAGGCCACGTAAAGAAATAAATATTCTAACACTCCATACAAATGAAATCCTCACCATTTACTTTAGAAACTCGAATATGATGAACTTTATCATGGACTTTAATTGAACAAATACAATTAATATGATCAATTAAACTTGAATCGGCACCCAAGACATTCCACCCAAATAATTCTTTTCTCATTCTCATTTGAATCCAGGCTTCTAACCATTTTGTAATTTGTACCAAAACAACCATGAAACAATTTTTTCCTTTGGTACAAATTCTTGTCCATTTTAATTCAACTTTATCACAAATTTATTCAATTTCCTCTTTTTCTCTGCACTTTCGTCAAATGAAATATAAACATCTGTTCAATTTAACTTCCTTCGAATTGACACTAATCCTTGTTCCGGCATTAATTACCTTTTTTTTTTACTTTTATATTTTTCCTAAAAAGACAATTAAAAAAATAGAGATATTACTATCAAATAAAAAAAGATTTGATATTTTTACAATGTCTCTCTTATATAATTGTGGGACCCATCTACAATTATAAAAAAGCTTGTACATGTAAAAATATTAATTTTCAATAAAAATTATTGTCTTATTACCATACTTGTTGCCCTACTCTACTAATATAAATACAAAGAGGCAAGGGCACAAAACACTCATTTCTTTCTGCAGCCGCTTATATCTGTCTCTTCAGTTTAGATCACCATGGACGGTCTATATTCTGGTAATTTTATTCAGTTCTAAATTTATTGTTAATTGTTACAATATATAATTATACAAAAGAACTCATTTAGAAGTTCAATCGCACCTAAAAATCTTATTGGTCAAGAAGCTTATTTGAAATGAAGTTTATATAACTCACAAAAATAGTTTTTGGGCCTCAAACACCGAAAATGGTGTGATGTATTTGGATGTCTAAATGTTGCAAGCGTTATTATTGCCCAGAGCAAATTATATATACTTTCTATATGGTTAATGAATCTGATTGAAATGGTTATGATGTCTCTTTGCAATTTTATATTAAATTGCCTTATTTTTTTAATGTCAATTTGTTCATTTTCACGATCTTAGATTTATTTGTTCACCAATATGGATTTGTTTATGAGTTATGCATTTTTGATCCGACTAACTTTTTCTATAGATCTGATAGAAAAGGTTATGATGCCCTATTGCAATTTTATATTACATGGACTTATTTAATGTTAAGTATTTGAAACTGCTCTTGTTTGTTTGTCACAATCTATCTTCTGATATTTTGATTATGAAAAAATTACTGAAAAATGTACTAAGATGTACTATATAAATGTGAAAGCATCTTTATGGGTCAAAAGTAGGAAAGGAAAGAGTCAATGTCAGTAATTGGGGGAAGTATATATATAGAATCTCACTATATATATTTGTTATTGTATATCTTGTGGCACTTATTTTTTTATGAATGCACAACAATTATGAATGCCTCTTTATATTGCTATATATCAGTAAATTTTAGTGGTATGGAACATAGACAATTTTGATATATAGCTTTAAATTTTGTCAGTTATCAGAAATTATGAATACGTCTTTTTATATTGATCTTGTTTTTTTGTCACAACCTATCTTCACTGATCTTGATTATGAAAAAATTACTCAGAAATGTACTAACATGCCTTAAACCTTGTAAATGTGAAAGAATCTTTATGGTTATGAGAAAGGAAAGAAAACGGTCAATGTCAATAATTGGGAAATTAAGAATATAGAGTCTCTATATATATATATATATGTGTGTGTGTGTGTGTGTGTGTGTGTGTGTGTGTTTGTGTGTGTGAATGTGTGTGTTTGCTATTGTATATCTTGTGGCACATATTGTTAGAATACACATCATAATATGTGTCTTTCTATTGCTATGTAACAGAAAATTTAATGGTACAGAACCTAGAAAACTTGATTATTGTTTTAAATTTTTTAATTGAAAAACTGATTGTTCTTGCTATTCGATAGAGACTGGGACCCTCCATGGCATCAAAAAATTAATGATATGATTCCCTAGTCGTTGTTCATAGCATTTCAAAATTTGGTACATAGTTTATCTACTTGTTTCTCATGGCGTATATATTTCCTTACTACATAAGGTTTACATTGCACTGATTTTTCTAATATTTTTTGGTACTGATTTTCTTACATCTAATATTATAACATGCTTTCATTGTCCTTACTTTTTAATACTCATGGTAACTTGTAACCTACTCTGATTTTACTTTTATACTGCCTCTACTATGAGAATTTTACATATGCTTTTTTTATCGGAGTTAAATGTTGTATGCAAAATGTCTTAGGGTTGGACATATAGCTGAGGGTAGACAAGAGACACTTATTTTACTATGGGATTGACCGATGTGTGTAGTTTGTAGATTATTGCATGCAAAATGAATAACCTAAGGTAGTGGCTTCTACTCTACCGTGGTCCACACAAAAAGTAATGATGTTCTTGCCAAAATTATTAACATGGAATTTTTAGTTCATGAACCTTTAGTAGAAGATTTATATGTATTATATAATATATATGTTATGTATATTTCTAAGAAGAGGGAAATTATATATATAAGAAGATAGGAAGTGATTCGAATAACACTACAAGCTACCTTAGTTGTATTCAAATAAAAATGCTAGTAACACTACAACAAAATGGTCTAACAGTGATTAACACTATCAACGACTGCAGTATCCGGTAGTTAATATTAGTAATTACAACCGATATCAGCGACCGTGCTTGAATTCAGTCGCTAGTTCATATCAACGACCGCATGCGGTCGCTGAGCAATCGGAGGTATAAATTTACTTGTCCAAAATTGGCATAGAATGTTGGCGCATAGGTGGTCGCTGAGCAATCGGACTGCATGGGGTCACTGATCTATTTCAATTAACCAGTATCAGGTCGTCACTCTCAACACAGCAGAAGAAAAAAAAAGAGGGAAAAAAGAAGAGGGAGAAAAGGGAGAAGGGGTAGAAGAGGGGAACGCCGCCGCCACCATCACCACAGCCGGCGTCACCGCTGCCTTCATAGGTATCTTGCTAACTAGAACTCTTCATCTTTATGACGTTTGTTTCCTATAGCAGTGGAATAGGAATAATCAGATGTGCGATTTCCAGAACCATATTTCCTTTGGTATTCAGAATTCAGCAATGTATTGTATGCATGTTTAATCATCATAAACTTTTGCCGAGCATGGACTATATTGCAAGACATTTTCAATTGTTTAACACTGTAATATCTTTATCCCTTTCCTTTAGAAGATTAATGTAGGCTAGTTGTTGTTCCATCTTTCATGTTAGGCAACACTATTTGATTATGCCATATTTCAACAATATAAAGTGATATGGCTAGTCATCTGTCTCAAACAACCAAATAGAAAAAAATTCAAACATAGGTGTAGTACTCTAGAAATAGTAACTAGCAACTATTGCAGAAAGTAGAAAGTGAGTAACTATTAGCAAAACTCAGCTAATAAATTACTAATTAATGGTACTTCTGCAGCAATATCAACAATATGACTAAGAACGAGATTTGGAAGCATACCAGTTGAAAGAACTCTGAGTGTATGCAAAGTTTTTCCTTACAAGAACATATTGATACTTTCTAGTGAAAAAGTGGATTGTTGAGGCCAAAACAAGAACGACAACTGAGATAGGAAGATTGGGGGGGGTGTCCAAGAACATCATAGTTATTTTTTGGGCTACACATTAACTAGAACTCTTCCTAATGGTAAAATCAGTAGAGCAAAACTATCTCATTTAGGTCAGTTTTGGAATACTAAATGAAGCATATTACAAGTATGTCATTTGGGTCATGTGGGGCTACGCATTACCAAATAACTTGTTTGTCCAAGAAGTATCACAACCAACACAAAGAATTACATAAACAAAAAAAACATACTGTGAAATAACAAAATTCCAAGAGACCCCATCTCTTCTTTGCATGCGATTGCAGACTTCTTTCAGTTTAGTAGGCTGAGAGGACTTCATTCCATGAAAAGAGATTTGGTTTAGTAATTTGATCACACACTTTGCAAAGTAGCTATAATTGACATATCCTCTTATTAATGGAGGAACTCCAACTCAATGATTAAATTTTATCTTTTTTCTATGTATATAAAAGAGGTTGCCGCGTAATCTCAATACAAGAACCTTCATGAATGCGCTAAAAGACCATTAAAGAATTGCACCAGTTGGGCAATATGAGTAATAGCAGAAAGATCTTTGAGCTAGAACATGGTGTTAGCACACTTCAATACTTCATTCATTAGCTTCAAAACTACTACGAAAGAAATCCTATGTAGCTTTGTTGAATATATCAGTGCTAGTTGATCATTTAGAACAACACACACAAAATCATAGTTTAGCTTTCATATGGCCTAGTGGTAGAGACCCTGCATATATTCAGAATAGATTTTGTTGTTTAGTTCAAGATGATCTGTGCAGTTTTCAAAAGAGAACTAAAACTATCAACTCACATGCTTACAAGTATGTTATATGCTTACAAGTATGCATAATATTCTTAAATGTAAGTCATATATTTACAAGTATGCTCAAGCCAAGTCATATGCTTACAAGTATGCTCAAGTCAAGTCATATGCTTACAAGTATGCATAGTATGCTTAAATGTAAGCATATGCTTAAACTGACTTACATTTAAACTAACCCTAAACTATCAAGTCATATGCTTACAAGTATGCATAGTATGTCATATGCTTACAATTATGCATTGTATGTCATATGCTTATAAATATGCATAGTATGCTTAAATGTAAGTTATATGCTTACAAGTATGCTCAAGTATGCTTAAATGTTAATCATAAGCTCATGTTGTCTGTAGTAGGTACCGTGGTATCATGGACCTCTATTCAAATCGTAGTTGGATGACACGACGAAAGTGAAGTGCCCAGATAGGTGTTACAGTAGAATTTAGAGCTGGTTGCCAAGTGTTTTTAGAGTATGTGTATAGTCACCCAGAATGTGTGAATGGTCAGAACAAGATAAGATGACCTTGTTTGAAGTGTAAGAATGTAAATTATATGGACAAAGATGTGGTAAACTATCATTTTCTTGTTTCTGGGTTCATTAAAATTACGAAGAATGCTGGTGGGCACATGGGCAGAGAAGAGATGGTGGCATCATAGAAGTACACAATCCGGGCAGTAATACTCATTGTATGAATGAAATGGTTCATGATATTGCAGGGCCAGATTTTGATTGGGAACAAGGCAAAGAGCAAACTATGAATTTTGATGCCAAAGACTTCTTGAAGTTGTTAGACGAGGGTAGCGAGCCATTGTGGCATGGTTTCACTAAACACACTACATTGTCTGCAGTGGCGACATTACTTAACATCAAGGCAGATGACAACATGAGCCATGAGTGTTTTGAGTCGCTCTTGAAGGCTATTAAGAGTATGTTGCCTGACGGTGAGAAATTACCTAATAACTATTACAATTATAAGAAAATGGTGAAGAAGTTAAGTCTTGGATACCAAAAGATCGATGCATGTCCCAACGATTGCATGTTGTTTTATAAGGAAAATGAACAGATGACAAGGTGCACGTTTTGCAGTCATGGTCGGTTTAGGCCTAATAAAGAGGGTGTGAGTACAAAAAATCAACTTACCGTTTAAGATTCTAAGGTATTTTCTAATGACACATTGGCTAAAAAGATTGTACATGTCTTCAAGAACAGCTGAACATATGAGTTGGCATGCGAAATCTCCAGCTAAAGATGGAGAACAAAATCATCCCACAGACGGGCAGGCTTGGAAAGATTTCAACTTAGCACATCATGGGTTTGCATTGGAACCTAGAAATGTGAGGCTTGGATTGTCTACCGATGGTTTCAACTCGTTTGGCCACTCAGCTGTTCCGTACTCATGTTGGCCTGTGGTTGTTACTCCATATAACTTGCCTCCTTGGATCCTTGGATATGTATGAAACATTCATACTTGTTTCTTTTACTCGTGGTTCTTGGTCCTCAGAGTCCTGAAATGAACTTAGATGTTTACTTGAGACCTCTTATAGACGAGTTGAAGGTATTATGGGGGATGGAGTACAGAATTGGGATGTTGCAGCAAAAATTTTTTTTAACCTTAGGGCAGCGGTTATGTGAACTATAAATGACTTCCCAACTTATGGCATGTTAGCTGAATGGAGTACACACGGGAAGTTGGCTTGTCAGTATTGTATGGAGCATACAAAGTCTTTCAATTTATCAAAAGGTCGAAAGCCTTGCTGGTTTGACTATCATCGTCCATTCTTGCAAGTAGATCACCTGTTTTGAAGAAATAGAGAACACTTTAGGAAAGGGAAAGTAGACAATGATATGTCTGCATCGCGATTGTCAGGAATTGAGATGCGAGACCGTGTGATGAGATTGTCGGTCATCCCATTTGGTAAGATTGATGCCATAAACATAATCAATGGGTTTGGCGAATCTAATAACTAGGTTTGGAGAAGCATCATTTGGGAACTGCCTTATTGGTCTACAAATTTGATTCGTCATAATCTAGATGTGATGCATATTGAGAAGAATGTGTTCGACAATGTGTTTAACATCGTGATGAATGTTACGGGGAAGACAAAAGATAATGATAAGGCACGGTTGGATATGAAAGATATTTGTATGTGTCTGGATTAGAAATTTATGAATCTCCTAATGGTAAGATTGTCAAACCGCATGTAAAGTACACATTGTCCAAAAAGCAAGTTGAAGATGTGTGCACATGGGTTAAGTCTCTGAAACTACCAGATGGATATGCATCAAACATTGCAAAGTGTGTTATGAGTTAGAAATTGCAAGGGATAAAGAGTCTTGACTGTCATGTGTTCATGGAGAGACTCATGCCTATAGCATTTCTGGATCTGCTTGATAAACCAATATGGGATGCTTTGACGGATCTTAGTCATTTCTTCAAAGACTTGTGTTTAAAAACATTAAAAGAGAAGGACATGTCTGTACTTGAGAAGAACATCATAGAGATCACATGTAAACTTGAAAAAATATTCCCACCAGGGTTTTTTTGACTCCATGGAGCATTTGCAAATCCATCTTCCTTATGAAACTCGTGTTGGGGTCTAGTTCAATATAGATGGATATACCCTTTCGAGAGGGTGATGGGAAACCTTAAGAGGAATGTCAAGAATAGAGCTTATGTCGAGGGGTCGATATGTGAGGCATACAGT
Source organism: Panax quinquefolius (assembly GCA_020205615.1). Lineage (NCBI taxonomy): Eukaryota > Viridiplantae > Streptophyta > Magnoliopsida > Apiales > Araliaceae > Panax > Panax quinquefolius. Next base: position 165,365,088 of record CM035156.1, read on the forward strand.
TTCGATGAGATATCTACGTTTGTCTTAGACTATTTTCTGGATGAAGTCTTGACAAAGGCCAATCAAGTCTCGAGACATGATGATGGGGGAAGCGTTGAACTAAATGGTCGACTTTATGTATTTGGTCTATCAGGCCACGCTTATGGAAAAAGGTAGAGCATATTCTTCTCTGAGGAAGAATTGCATGTTACACATACTTGCATTCTTCTCAATTGTGAGGACATTGACGAATTTGTAAGGTACACATGTAAAATTCATATTTATCCCTTAACTTTCAAAGACATGTAATATACATTACAATATGTTAATGTTTATAACATTGTATAGATTGTATGATGACGTGTTAAAAGTGAAGCATCCCGGCATAATTGATAAAGATATTCAAATCAATCGTGATAAAAAATTTGCACTTTGGCTAAAGGACAAAGTAAGTTAAGTTACTTAAGCACGACATATATATATATACTCCATATTAACTATTGTTAGTTCGATAGGCACAATATAGATCTAGAAGGGGGGGGGGTTGAATAGATCCTTAGATTTTGCAATACTTTTTCTTTATTAAGTTGTATTGCTCATTAAGTAGCAAATGACAAACATAAGAATCTTTTCAAGCACAACGAAATGAGTAAAAGATTCCCTTCATTAATATATTCATAATCAGACATACATTGTTCGTAGAGTTATTTTAGTAGTAAGCAATTAAGACATACATAGCAGTTATAACAGTTAATGTACATAATGTAAATGACATAAAGCAAAAGACTGAGGGGTTTTAAGTGGTTGAGAGACTCAAGCTCCTAATCCACTCTTACGCTTTCAACTAGCGAGGATTTCCACTAAGGAAGGGCAAGACTCGAATCATCGAGATTCCTTGAGGCCGGCGTGACCTTGGGACTTCAGTTCACTAAGAACTCTTTAAGGCCTGCAGCCTTGGAACTTCTCTAGTTCTCTAGGAACTCTTCAAGCCCAGCAGGCTTGGAACTTCATCTAGTCCCTCCGGACAAGGACCCCTCAGGCCCTGGCTTCTTGTTGTTATAGTTATTGTTGTTGTTGGTGCTGAGATGCTAAGATGTCATTAAGCTCTTAACATCTTTTGTACTTAGCAGCTTGGTGTGGTCCTCTTTGCTTTCAGCTTCGAGTCCGGACCACGTCTTCTTTGGTGCAGCTGATCTTTACTCTTTTCTGCTCATCTTCATTTGATATCAGATGTGCACCATCACCATCTGGGTTTGCTAAGTCTCTGTGCTTTTAGTAGACTTTGTCTGGCACTTAGCAATCCCTGAACCCTTCTTGAATACTTTGCAGATATGGTTTTGCACTTGTTCTTTTTCAGCTTTCGGTTCATGGTGATTCGTAGGGTGGCTCTCTTGATCTTCTTTGTACTTATCCACTTTCCTGAATGATATCTTCTCGGCCTTCTCGGCTCTCAGCTTTGCTGTCATCTTTAATGGAATTCTCATCTTTGTTGAGTGAAGCTTTGATCTGTTTGAGTTCTTCTTCAAAGCTACTTCACTTCCACCTTGGTAGTCTCACTGTCACCGAGGCTTGTTATATTGATCTTTGGTGGAACTCGTAGAGTCAACAATAGCATTCACCAACTCAACGATTCTGCTAACTTCACAATTATCAGCAACTCTTGATCTTTGAAGCTCTGTTGATTTATACTACTTCCCAATCTTCCCGTTGGAAAGTAGCCGTTAAAATTAAGTTATTCAAATTACCTCACAGATCTCGAGTTATTTGGTGCAGACTGCAGATGTGACATGACATCTTTTTCTGACTTCTTGACACTGCAGTCTGCTATTTCACCAACCCTATCAGATATGTCACTTTGATATCTTGGGTAGGTCGACGACTTTATTTCGCCCTTCTGATTTCTCGATCAGAGGTTGTCCTTGCATCGATGCTCTCAGTAAGCTCTTGTCCGAATATTTCCCTTCAGATTGAACCGTTGCCAATGCTTCAATCTTTAGCTATTCGAACTCTAAGATTCTGATGCATGTATTCATGGACCTGATCGTAGTGTCTTGTTGACTGGTAGAGACAACACTACGATCTTTAGGAGTGTTCACTTGATCTTCAGTGTAGAACACCTCTTCCTCATTTTGTGCAGTGCTTCACCACTTTTGTTTGCCTCGACTGTTCTCAGATACTGATGGCTTGATTCCTTCCTCTGACCCCTTCTGAATAACAAGACACTTCAAATTTGTGGCGTGTCCGGCTCGCTTTCTCCTTGTGATCTCCCATTCACTTATCATCAATGGACTGACCTAATGCTTAATCACTTTAACCTTATTATTCAGAGGCTGACCATTATCTCAATGTGTACTCCATCAGTTCTTTCTTTATTTTAGCAAACACTACGATCTTGGTTACTTCCAAGATCGTTGTAAATCTTTTTACTCGATTTTACGCATATGTTGACTTTCCTTAGTCATCTAATGAAGTCTTCTTATGATTATCTTGTGGAAGACTTCATCTTGAATGGCTTCCCAACTCAATCTAGATGCTGATTGGGTTGGTGCTTAGATCTTCTATTAGCTTGCATGTCATTCGTTGAGTGCTATGTGGCTTCCTTTAGATAGGATGTATCTTTGTAGTACTAACTAGAGGCTTCATTTCTTTGGATATTCTGGGAGTGCTCAATTATTGAGAATCGTGTTTGCTCCACGATTCTACCTTGCCTCTATGAGCACATTTGTTGATGTCTTAGTTTCGCGACTCTGCGATTCAAATTTTGTCTGAATACTACGACTCAAGAGATCGATCTTGACACTACGATTTTTGTCGTTGTGCTTGTTGTCTTCATCTAATCTTGCTCGACTACAATTTCTGCCTTTGAAATGATCAGTAGACTCTACGACTCTTAGTGTAGTCTACGATCCTTGACTTGGCTATTAGTAGACTTTACGACTTTGAGTGTAGTCTATGATTCTGACTTGACTTCGGCAGATGCTCGATTGGCTCGTAGGCAGGCAGTCTCTATGATTCTGAACATGACTTCCTCGGCAGACTTGGCTTTGAGGAAACTCTACTCGACGATCCTTCCTCGTCTCTCCGGAAGTCATGAACCCGAGATTTCTCGTCTTATAGATTACGATTACGCGCTTGATAGCTCTCGAGTTATCCCTCGACTCTCCTGGTAGACTACGATTTTTGGTGCACACTACAAGAAAAAGGCCTATCAGTGACCAATAATATCAATGACCCCATATACGCGGTCATGCCGATATTAATAATAATGACCATATACTGCGGCCGTAATTATATCCAAATCATTATTCAATATCGGTGACCGACGCGGTCGCTTACTTAGGTCATAAGCACAATTTTTCCTCCAAAAATTTGGCAGGAAATGTTGGCACGATGATTTTGTACGACTACTTGATATCAGCGACCGCATGCGGTCACTAAAGGCGGTCGCTGATCAAAATTAATCTAACCAGTATCAGTTATTTGCGAAGAACAGACGAAAGAAAAAAAAGAGGGAGCAGATAGAGAGAAGAGGGAGAAAGGGGGAAGAGAAGAAAGAGAAGAATTAGCCACCCGCCGCCGGCCCGCCGCCTCCACTGCCATTGTCACCAACGCCCACAGGTAACCCTAACTGCAATAATTTTTATAATTTTCTAAATTTGAAGATTAATGTTGAATGTGGTATATAGATTTCTGAATTGGGTGTTATGTAGATATCTGAATTGGGTATTATATAGTTTTCAGCATAATAACCCTAACATTGCAATTATTTTTTATGGAAAAGGGAAGCGCATATTCCTCTCTGAGCAAGAGTTACATGCTGCACATACTTACATTCTTCTCAATTGCGAGGAGATTAACGAATTTGTGAGGTACACATATAAACTTGATAATTTATCTTTTAAGTTGAAAATTAATTATTCCAATATGTTAATGTTTATAACATGGTATAGATTGTATGATGACGAGTTAAAAGTGAAGCATCCCGACATAAGCGATAAAGATATTCAAATCAATTGTGATAAAAATTTGCACTTTGGCTAAAGGACAAAGTAAGTTCAATTTCTTAAGCACGATATATATATATATATATATATATATATATATATATATATATACTCCATGTTAACTATGACTTCATTTAATAAGATGGAGTTTTTGTAGGCTTTATTTGTGGGATCAACGATTAGGCTAATGTACAAGTCTTAGCTATGGGACAGTACGGGGGACCAAGTCATTATGCAATGGTTACAAAATAAATGGTTGTGAATTTCATACAAAGGCATATGTGTGCGGTAAAAGAACAATGAACTCTGGAGTGTGTGTCCAAGGAGATTGTTACAATGAGCTTGGTCATGCCTTTTATGGGGAGTTGGAGGAGATCGTAGAGTTGACGTACAAGGGCACATACGGGGGTCATATTCACTTGTTCAAGTGCCGTTGGTTTGATTAAGAAAAATGGATACGTGTTGACAGACATGGAATCGTCGATATTGACCTCCATTGGTCTGCGTACTCCAATGACCCATTTGTTTTACCAACTCAAATAGTACAAGTATACTACACTCATAGTCCTGTTAGGAAAAGGGATAGACCGCCTACAGATTGGCAAGTTGTAATTTATACTCCCGCGCGTAGTCGTGTAGAAGTAGTTGATGGGGAGATTTACCAAGAGCAGATGCTTTATAGTCAAACTATAATAAATGTGGAGGACGACAATGAAGTAATCCAGTTAGATGGTGGAGATGAACCACATGAATTAGATCTCGAGTCAATACTTGTGTCGGATGACATTAATCTTGAGGAGGAAGAGTTATTGGTCGAATCGACCTTTGAATCAAGCGGATGATGGTTATGAATCTGCAACACGTATAAAAGATGATTCTGAATCGGACCTTGACACTTGAATAAATGAAATGTATGTTTAGCATTACATGTTTTTTATATCATTGTCATGTTTATGTACTAAACTATTTAAATGAAACTTTTGTTTATTGTCATTTTATATTCATATATATACATGTTTATATCACTGTCATGTGTATGTGCTAAACTATTTAAATGCAACTTTTGTTTATTATCATTTTATATTCATATATATACATGTTTATATCATCATCATGTTTATTATTATATATATATGTAATCAAATATGACTCATAATAACATCTTGAAATTTGTAATATATAGATGGCTTCTGAAGCAGCATAGAAAAATCGCGGCTTGGGTAGGGGGCCTAATCATGTGCCCAAGGCCCATACTAATCCCGATGATCAGATTCTTATTCAGATTTCGCCTCCTCTACGAATAAAGACGACGTCCCCATATATATATCATTTATATATAAGCATTTAAGATTCCATTTATACAAGATATATAAAACTTATATGTAAATTGCTTTAATATATCTACTTATCGTTGATGATAATAAGATCGTCAAGATCAACAAAACCATGAACATTAGTATGACATAAAACATAACTAGGAATTAAGTTTATCCATAATTCAATCAAGAAGAAGGTTCAAAGAAGTTTATGTATAATTGTATATTGGTAATGTTTTGATTGATATTATATTAGTAATGTATATGGGTCTGAATTTTTTACTTCTTTAATTTGCATTTAATCGTTATTGCTTTGGTCTTATTGTATTGGAAATTTGTATATTTCTCTTGGTTTGTGTCTTGGGTGCCTAGAAATGTCCATATATGCATGCCGTCGTGCATATGGCTAGTCTATATTGTAGGGGAGACTCTGGCGAATTTTTTTTAAGTATTATAAATATAAGTTTGAAAATTGTTCATAAGTATTATAACTTAGATGTAAATTTCTTTAATATATCTACTTATCGTTGATGTAAATTATTGTATATTATAGTGATTTTTCAGATAATAAGATCGTCAAGTGCATATCACAGCTGTGTTTACAGAGTTGGCCTACACCTATGATTACATTAGGCGAGCACACCTATCGCCTAAAAGGATCTTTGTTTGAAATTTGAATTTCGTGTATGTTTTTTTTTTAATTATGACATATAATATAATATTCAAAGGATAATTTTTTAGTAATGTTATTATTGTTGTTTTATTTGTAGAAATGGTATAGATGGGAGGGCGCTTGCGAGCTTCGGTGATCTGTACATTATTACAGCGTGAAGTGCTGTGGTCCGCACTAAAAGATAATTTGAACAAAGAAAGATAAAAAGCCCTTCACAATGCCGAGATCGACCATACAGGCCAGGGAGAAGATTACATGCACGAGCATAGCCCCTGGTGGTGCACCTAGTTCATATGGACTGAGATGTATGCCCAATGGAGAGTTGAGAGCTGGGTGAAAAGACGAAAGATTGCCGCCACCAACAGATCCTCGGGTGTACCCGATGGCGAAAAGGCTAAAAGGACATACGTGGGCGCGATATTTCACGATTCTTGACATATCCTTTGCCTGAATGCGATTTACAAGTTTTAATATGTTTACAATCATGAATTGTAGAAAATATATCACATTTTTACTTAGTAATATTGTGTTATTTTTTGTATAGGAGTTTCAGTCCTAAGGTTAGCCTATCCATTGGTTGGATGTGTACGTGGCCACCCGTGATGGTCTGCCTGATGCTATCTAGATAGCTGTAATAAATATTAACAACTTGATCTTGTTTATCAATGCTTACAGAATTAATTTATTTTTTAACTATTTAATTGTTAACATGATGACAGGATACTTATAAGCGTTTATTGAATGAGCGTTATCCTGAAGGCACTCCACGTCCGCCTATTGATCAAGAGTTGTGGGAGAGAGCGTCATTGTGAAGAAGAACTACATTAAAGGTCGAGGACAACGACGACGCCCATCCTTGATGGCTCAGTCGCTCTTCTACCCGATCTACATAGTCATCAAGCCATCCAAATTTATTCGTACTTGGTGTGTGTGAGCTAGCTATATGTCGAGATCGAGATCTTCTAAAGAAAGCTGGCGGAGCATCTGGGCGATCCGAGTCCGAGGAGTTAGTTTGAAGCAATGGCGGTGCAACAACATATCACAACATGGGGATGGCGACGAGGTATAAAATCAATTTGTTGTATATATTATCGTAATATACCAATATTAACATAGTTAGTATATATGTGTAACTTGTTTTATTATTTTATTAATTACATGGTGATCAAGGAGGCGATGATGCTTGACGTACCTGCTTTAGATCAGTTTTGTAGTTATAGTATAAGCTTGTACTTGTATATTCATTCTTTGGATGTCTGTATGTTACTTAAACAAGTTTTGAAATGTTATTATATTTATTCAAATCATATTGGGTTTTAAAAGTTTATATACTAGTTTGGTGTATGTGTTAGTGGATGATGGATGTTTATATTGTTGTGTATGTTGTTTATCTTGTTGTGTATGTGTGTTGGGATAAAGCAGGTACAAAACAGTTACAAGTTTTTGGGAATTCTGCAAAACAGCAAAAATCTGGTTTTCAATTTTTTATATCAGCTATCGCACGCGGTCGTAGAAAGTGGTTAGCGACGGCTAAACATTTGAGGGTATTAGCAACCGTATGTGGTCGCTGATAGTGGTCGCTACCACGTGGACCACATCAGCTTTGGCCTTGGACCATGCTGACTCAGCTTAGCGACCAAATTTGTTATTGTGGTCACTCATATCGGTCGCAGAATAGTGGTCGCTGATGTGCATCTTAGCGACCAGATTTTATGCGGCGACTATCAGCGACCGTGTGCGGTCGCTGATATGCCGTCGCTGATAAACCTTTTTCTTGTAGTGGCAGTGCTCGACGATTAGACAAGCCTATCTATTACATCATAAGATCAACTTAACATGCTTGATCTTTCTATATTTATAGTCCTTGTACATCATTTCTTTTTAAGGACTTTACAAAGCTATTTTACTTATGTAGGATCAACCCAACACATTTGATCAATTCATTTTAAGTCCTTGTACATATGTTTCTATTATCTATCAAAGGACTTCACAACTTTTCTTAATGCAAGCATTCTTGCATATTCATTCATGTATATATCATAATCAAAGCATATGTAAATAGGAATATCATTCACATGCTTATTTCTGACAATCTCCCCCTATTTGATTATGGCAAAAATAATAAGTGCATATGCATGTTATGAATGAATCTTATATATAGTGAGCAGCTGTATTTATAAAACAGATAATCATGAATGTCATTTATAATAATATGAAATTTAATACACTATAACATTTTACATCCTGGATCCAGAACATACCTAACTAGTTAGAGATGCACCTCTTTGGCTCTATGTATGTTTCCAGAATGTCTGTTGATCAGCTATTCATCTGTTTGATTCCATTGCTCCTACTCCCCCTGGGGTGTGGAGCTATTCCTTTCTTCTTTTTCTGGTTCGGGCTCTGGCTCCCCCTCAGCCTTAGGCTCCCCCTCAGATGATGAACCATCTTCTTCTTCTGCGTTCTTCTTCTTCGTCTTATTGACTTGTTTGCTCTTGCTCTCCTTGCTCTTTCTAGAGTGCCTCTTATTCTTCCCCTTTCTATGCCTCTTTTTCTCCCCCTTTTTCATTAATCATTTGAGAGAGCTGCTCCATATTGGATGTAAGTCTGCTCCATCGTAGAGGAGTTACCAACTTCAATCTTGAGTTCTTGTTGGCTTAACTCAAGTTGCATGGAGAAGGACTGATTCATGTTGTCAATCTTATCAGAAAGAACTTTGAGTTTTTCTGCATTTGCCTCTTGTGCTCGTATAGCTTCAGTTTCTAATCATTTATGGCCTTTAAATAGATGTGATCTCTCTCTTTGATTTTGAGAGATATATCAGCCATAGTAGCTTGAAGTCTGTTTTGAATTGAATTATTTGCAGTTGCTGCCAGCCTCTGAGACTCTTCTATGATTTGAGACACCTTCGTAATCAGATTATCATAATTTCTCATCAGCTCCTGCCCCATAGGAATTTGATGGTCTGGTTGGGCAGTCTCTTGTTGATCCTTAGATTTGACTCTACGATTTTCATTCTTTGACAAATTTTTGAAGGTATTGAGAATCTAAAAAATTATTAAGTACCAATCGCTATTCGTGGATGAGCAAATGTTGGGTTGTGTTTGAGCAGATGGAGGCTTCTCATTTTGGATTTGAACATCATCAATGGTAGAGTAAACAGACTCTACGATCAGTGTCTTTGCCATATTCCTTTTTCCATCAGAGTCCACTCTACGATCATAATGAATATAATGATTTTCAGCATGTCGATAGATCTTGTAGTGGGGCTTGTCATTGATCATCATGGTTGCAAACTTCTTTACCCTGGGGAAGTTTTGTGACACCAGTTCCAAATTTGGAAACTGAAAGTAGCACCAGTTGAAGTAACTTTCATCTCTCTCAGTGTGTGTCTTTAACCATGACATCCATGGGAAGAACCACCTCATCAGAAGGTCTTCAGAATTGTATAGTATAGTTGTGCAATGTAACTCCATATTTTTCTAGTTATGAAGCACTTCATCTGTAGTCATCCTTACAACTAGAAGTTGTTCATTTCCATGATTTATCCATCTTGCTGCTGGCTCTGCTGGTGGCTCATCAAAGACTTCCATTACAATTCTTCAGCTGATTCTGGCCGGAGAGAGAACATGATAGTATTCTAGTTCCTCAGATTCTTGATGTGCAGAATCAGAATCTTTCTCTATCTCTTCTCTTTTTGAGCTTGAATTTTGTTGATTCCTTTCATCAGATTCATCAATGAATTCTTCTTGCTGAATTTCATTTCCAGAGTCATCTTCAATAACATCTTTGTTGGATTCATCTTCTTCATTACTAGTCTCATCTTCAGTACTCTCTTCTTGTGACTCAGATCCATCATCACTTAATTCAATGACTGCATTAGAGTGATCACTTCTCTTTTTGAAGGCAAATTGAGCTATCAATCTGTGACTTCTTCTTCTTCTTGGAGGTTCAGTTATGGAAGAATTAGATACTTCTTCTTCTTTAGACTCTGAGGTCTTTGAGTCAGCAGACAAGCTTTCTTGATTTTCAGCATTGGTGGGGGCATGTCCTTCTTCCTCAGACTCTACATCCTTTGAGTTTGTTAGAGCGTTTGTTGTAGAGGATATTGTTGTGTCAACCTGCAGTCTTTCTTTATCATTAGAGTGGATGCTCTAAGACTTCTCCTTAGGGTTTGCACATTCTTCTTCTTCATCATCAACCTTGGCTCTTTCTTTTATGGATTCAACCTTTGAACTTTTAGTTCCCTTCCCATCTTCAGACTCTTCATGTTCTTCATTGTTGGATGGACTTTCCTAGGCAACTGGGGTTGATTTCTTCACCATCTTTGCTTTCTTCTTGGGTGGCTCTTGGAGCAGTCTGTTACTTCTTCCCTTTGTGATCTCTGCAGTTGAGACCTTTTCATTTCCATCCTTATCTTTGGAGGAGAGACTTCTTGATGGGGCCTCAGTTTTCCTCATGCTCTTGGATTTCTTCTTGGCTGGTGTGGTTGCTGTTTGTACAGGATCATCAGATTCAAAACTTTCTACTTCTTTTGCCTTCCTCTTCTTTGTAGAGGCCTTGCTACTGCTCCTAGTTGTCAACCTCCTATTTTCTTTTGTATTTTTCTTCCAGTTCACAAATAGTTATGGAGACATTACTTTGTGCTCATTCAGAGGTTCTCCCTCATTATCCTTGATCTTGTTTCATTGCTTCTTCTTCATCACTATGCTTAGCAGTCTTCCATGAAATACTTTTGTAAGTGGTTTGTCTGTAGATTTCTTCAACACAGCCTTTTCCATCCATTTAGAGATTTGATCGAACATGATAGCTCCAAAGTTGATTTGCTTCTTCAGAACTATAGTGGACATAATCTTCAACTGATGGTCGAGTACAATTTCGTGTGCAGTGTCCTTGCATAGTATGCATTTTCCTACTATCACAGCGAGGAACTCGAATTCCTCTGAAAACTCCTTTTTCTTCATGTCCTTCAAACTAGGGTTTCTTTGGTACCCCATAATCTCCTTTGTTTTCTCAGTGTCAATCTCATCAAGGTTTTTTAGTCCTAGGTCAGGAAAACCTAAGCATTGGTTGATATCGGATGATTTTAGTTTTAGAGACTGACCTTTAACCTTGGTTGAAAGAGTTTTGGCTTTTATGGATGCATTTGAGTAGAATTCCTTAACCAATTCAGTGTATATTCGAGTGCTTGCCTCAAGACATTCTGAGAATCCAGCTTTCTTCACGAGTTCAAGAATGTCTCTGAACTTCTTTTTGAATTTCTCAAATACTTGGTTCCGAGTTGAATGCCAGTGATTACTCGCCAGTCTTCCATTTGAATGATTCGAGGAATATGGATATTGATTCAGGGAGATTTATGGAGTATGGCTGATTGTGATTTGGACTCTAGAAATTTGAATGGTTTGGCTTCGAAGAGAATTCTAGGGTTTGAAAATGGGAGGGAGAGAGATTAGATAGGTTAGGGTAGCTATTTGCAGATTTTGAATTTGTCTTTATGGCAGTTCCTTTTGACTTTGCATACTCTGTGATGTGTCAACAAATCATTGGTTGCATGATGCCCAGTAACTAGCTGTAACTCCCCATTAACTTGTCAGTTAGCTTTCTCTTTTAGAAGAGTGGACATTTGATTGACGTGGATTGACCTTTGACCTTTAGAATTCATAGAGTAGCTTGATAGAACAACTATTGACTCTACGTTTTCATTTGTTGACTCACCGATCAACTCTCTAAAAGATGTTGTAGTGAATGGTTTTGGCAATTCTTCTCATTTTGAATCTTCATGATTCAGCCATTGATTTGCTTCCTGAAGTCTTGGGCACTTTTCTTCAGCAAGACATCTTTCCACTCATTATTCGAACTTGTCTCCCATTATCTAAATGCTTGAGAAATTGTCCTGTTCTTTCAGCTCCTCATGAGTTAAGAGTAGCCACTTATAAGACTGCGATCGTCGAGTATGCTTCTACGATTGTTGAGGTTGCTCCACGAGCGTTGAGTTTACTTTTACCTTTACTCTACGATCGTTGACTATTTTGGTCCTTGAGATGAACTTGATTAAGCAATTCTTCTAGGATAAGGTAGCTCAGGAAGGGCCAACCTCCTAGAGTGAGCTGAGGGTCAGGTTTGTCCTTGAGGCGCTTTCCAGATGAATTTGCTTTAGGAGTAATTTGCACTAACATCTCTTTTGACCTGTTCTGGTGAGGAGGTCCTTTATCAACTTTAGACAATTGCATTTGTTGTGATCGTGGTGTCTTCTTGCTTTTACACTACGATCATATGTTTGATTGTAGGCACTCCACGATTTTGAATTGGGTGGCTGATAGGTTATCAATAGTACATTTTGAGACGTTCCTACTGACTATGGATCTTCATTTGGTTCATCAGCCATAAGGTTTTGGGCCTTTGTAGCTGGTACATTACTTCATAAAACATTTTAGTACTGTTGTTCCTTAACAGATCACTACTCCCCCATGCTGTCTTTTCAGTAAGGTGTGATTCCTTTTTCCTTATTCACATAAGGAAACATCCCTGCATATCTCCTTCTAACTGAAGTCATTAAATCTTCTTATATTGTAGAAATGAGTATCTTTAGGGTTGATCATTCTACGATCCTTTGATAGCACTACAAATGTAGTCTTCCTTATCAGCTTGTGCTCGTGGAGTTCTGCTCTCGTACTAAGTTCCTAATGTTTGATGCTCGATAGTTCTCTGATGTTAGCTTCCTTGAGAACAAGTTTTGCATGCTTGAGCATCTAAGACCCTTTTTCATCTCTGGCTGAGTGGCCTGCTTTCATATAAAGGTATACAGCCATTTGAGCTTCAATTAGATTAGCTCAGTAGGTCTTCAAGGACAGGCTTTGACATGTAGGAATTTTGTCGAATTATTTACGAGCAGTCCTAAGCCTAAGCCATTGGTTGACTCTTCTTGACTGAAGTCTTTTGCTTTAGCATTTCTTAGTGTGGTCAGATAGTCCAAGTACCTGCAGGTTATACATTTCTAATTTTTGGTACCCATGGTTAAATGGGTCCGGCTAAGTTAGTTTACTAAACCCCTGTTCCTCATATATTTGGATAATCATCATATAGACCACCATCAGTCGTATTCATGCATATACTTCATTTAGATAATATATTTTTAGATGCATGGTGATGAGTGTGAGAGAAATCTGTCATTTTAATAAAACACTCTTTTTCTTTAATGGTTTCATCTTTTGCTAATTTATGTTCACAGAGTTTAAATGTTCACAGAGTGAGAATCAACTCTACAATTTATTAGCATCTAGTTGATTCATGGATGTGATCAGTTTCTATGAATCTTCAAGATTTTCTTGTAGATCTGATCATACTCTGTGTGTCATTAAATACTTAGACCATAGGATGTACAACACACATTAACTCATCAGCAAAGATTACTTCACATTCAATCGACCTGTGAGGCTCTTAAAACCATTTCAGGTCTCTTTCAAGTTATCATCTTTAACCTAAAACTTGGTTGGAGAGAAAGTTTATAGACATTTGAGTTTCCATCATCATTTTACTTTCTCTCTTCACCTTATTAGATAGATTATGAATACTTGAAGGAAACTTGTTATAGTTCATAAGTAAGGTGCAAATATGATGTTCATATCTATGTTAGCGAGGAATTGTACCTTTTTGCTGTCATTTTCTTAACAATCATTTAACTTAGATATACTGAGTTTAGGCATTGATGTGTATGTTTCTCATTTGCTCTTGACAGCTTGTTGCTCCAGTTAACCTTCAATCATTCAGTCGTGGTCTTGAGGATGCAAGCTAAGAAAATCTCAACATCCTTAGTTCTTCGACACCCTTGAGTTCACAAGGTTTACTTCCAACTGCTGGTTGGTCAGACATATGTTTGAGAAGTATTTATTTTTTCTCTGGATGAGCATTTCTTTTCATGTATGGCCTTTTCATCTTTTCAGCCTGGTGGATGTTTGACTCTTTTTTGTTGATGTCTCTAGTGCTTCCTAGCCACGTCTTCAGACTACAAGATTGACTGCGGGCAAGAATTGGTCTTGTAGATATGACAATCAAGAGTATGGACCAATCCGAGCAACTTCAGGTGTATATACACATTTACCTGTACACAATATTTCCAACGTGTGAGCTCATCTGCATATAACAAGAGACTTACTACTAAACTAAGTTTAGAACAATGTTTATGCCTTGGATAAGACTCAAAGCGATTATCTTTTGAATATAGCATGAGAACTTGCTCTGATACCAATTATTAGTTCCGTAGGGCACAATATAGATCTAGAAGGGGGGGGGGGTTGAATAGATCCTTAGATTTTGCAATACTTTTTCTTTATTAAGTTGTATTGCTTATTAAGTAGCAAATGACAAAGATAAGAATCTTTTCAAGCACATCAGAATGAGTAAAAGATCCCCTTCATTAATATATTCATGATCAGACATACATTGTTCGTAGAGTTATTTTAGTAGTAAGCAATTAAGACATACATAGCAGTTATAGCAGTTAATGTACATAATGTAAATGACATAAAGAAAAAGACACAAAGGGTTTTAAGTGGTTCAGAGACTCAAGCTCCTAATCCACTCTTCTGCTTTCAACTAGCAGGATTTCCACTAAGGAAGGGCAGCACCCTGAATCACTGAGATTCCTTCAAGGCGGCGTGACCTTGGGACTTGATTCACTAAGAACTCTCAAAGCCTGCGACCTTGAGCTTCTCTAGTTCCCTAGGAACTCTTCAAGCCCAGCAGGCTTGGAACTTCATTTAGTCCCTCCGAACAAGGACCCCTCAGGCCCTGGCTTCTTGTTGTTGTAGTTGTTGTTGTTGTTGGTGCTGAGCTGCTAAGATGTCATTAAGCTCTTAACATCTTTTGTACTTAGCGACTTGGTGTGTCCTCCTCTTTTTGCTTTCGAGTTCGAGTCGGACCACGTCTTCTTTAGTGCGGTGATCTTTACTCTTTTCTCGCTCATCTTCATCGATATCGGTGTGCACCATCACCCATCTAGGTTTGCTAAGTCTCTGTGCTTTTAGTAGACTTTGTCTGGCACTTAACAATCCCTGAACCCTTCTTGAATACTTTGCAGACATGGTTCGCACTTGTTGATTTAAACTTTCGGTTCACGGTGATTCGTAGAGTGGCTCTCTTGATCTTCTTTCAGACTTTACCACTTTCCGAATGTTATCTTCTTGGCCTTCTTGCTCTCAAACTTTCTTTGCCATCTTTAATGGCATTCTCATCT
Source organism: Panax quinquefolius (assembly GCA_020205615.1). Taxonomy (NCBI): domain Eukaryota; kingdom Viridiplantae; phylum Streptophyta; class Magnoliopsida; order Apiales; family Araliaceae; genus Panax; species Panax quinquefolius. Next base: position 165,380,292 of record CM035156.1, read on the forward strand.
TTGTTGAGTGAAGCTTTGATCTGTTTGAGTTCTTCTTCAAAGCTGCTTCACTTCCACCTTGGTAGTCTCACTGTCACTGAGGTTTGTTCTATTGATCTGTGATGGAACTCGTAGAGTCAACAATAGCACTCACCAACTCAACGATTCTGTAAGTTCATAATTATCAGCAACTCTTAATCTTTGAAGCTCTGTTGATTTATACTACTTCCCAATCTTCCCGTTGGAAAGTAACCGTTAAAAGTTATTCAAATTATCTCGTAGATCTTGAGTTATTTGGTACAGACTGCAGATGTGACATGACATCTTTTTCTGACTTCCTGACACTGCAGTCAGCTGTTTCACCATCCCTGTCAGATATGTCACTTTGATATCTTGGGCAGGTCGACGACTTTATTTCACCCTTCTGATTTCTCGATTAGAGGTTGTCCTTGCATCGATGCTCTCACTAAGCTCTTGTTTGAATATTGCCCTTCAGATTGAACCGTCACCAATGCTTCAGTCTTCAGCTATTCAAACTCTACGATTCTGATGCATGTCTTCATGGACCTGATCGTAGTGTCTTGTTGACTGGTAGAGACAACACTACGATCTTGAGGAGTGTTCACTTGATCTTCAGTGTAGAACACCTCTTCATCATTTTGTGCAGTGCTTCACCACTTCTGTTTGCCTCGACTGTTCTTAGATACTGATGGCTTGATTCCTTCCCTTGACCCCTTCTAAATAACAAGACACTTCAGATTTGTGGCGTGTCCATCTCGCTTTCTCCTTGTGATCTCCCGTTCACTTATCATCAATGGGTGACCCAATGCTTAATCACTTTAGCCTTGTTATTCGTGAGGTCGGTGAAGATATCTCGAAAGTGTACTCCATCGGTTCCTTCTTTTGTTTTAGTTAACACTATGATCTTGGTTACTTCCAAGATCGTTGTAAATCTTTTTACTCGATACCATCGTGATATGTTGAATTTCCTTAGTCACTAATGAAGTCTTCTTATGATTATCTTGTGGAAGACTTCATCTTGAATGGCTTCCCAACTCAACTGGATCTTTGATTGGGTTGGTGCTTAGATCTTCTATTAGCTTGCATGCCATTCGTTGAGTGCTATGTGGCTTCCTTTAGATAGGATGTATCTTTGCAGTACTAACCAGAGGTTTCAATTATTTGGATATTATGGGAGTGCTCAATTGTTGAGAATCGTGTTTGCTCCACGATTCTACCTTAACTCTGTGAGCACATCTGTTGATGTCTTAGTTCTGCACTCTGCGATTCAGCTTCAGCTGTGCAGACACTACGACTCCGAGATCAGATCATGACACTACGATTTCTATCGTTGTGCTTGTTGTATTCATCTGATCTTGCTCGACTACGATTTCTGCCTTTGAAACAATCAGTAGACTCTACGACTCTGAGTGTAGTCTACGATCCTTAACTTGGCTGTTAGTAGACTTTACGACTCCGAGTGTAGTCTATGATTCTGACTTGACTTCGGCAGATGCTCGGTTGGCTCGTAGGCAGGCTGTCTCTACGATTCTGAACATGACTTCCTCAACAGACTTCGGCTCTGAGGAAGCTTTACTCGACACACTACGATCCTTCCTCGGCTCTCCTGGAAGTCTACGAACTCCGAGATCTACTATCTTGCAGACTACGATTCTGCCTTGATAGCTCTCAAGTTATCCTTGACTCTCCTGGAAGACTACGATTTCTAGTGCAGTGCTCGATGATTAGACAAACCTATCTATTACATCATAAGATCAACCTAACATGCTTGATCTTTCTATATTTATTGTCCTTGTACATCATTTCTTTTTAAGGACTTTACAAAGCTGTTTTACTTATGTAGGATCAACCTAACACATTTGATCAATTCATTCTAAGTCCTTGTATATATGTTTCTATTATCTATCAAAGGACTTTACATCTTTTCTTAATGCAAGCATTCTTGCATATTCATTCATATATATATCATAATCAAATCATATGTAAATAGGAATATCATTCACATGCTTATTTCTAACAACTATGACTTCATTTAATAGGATGGAGTTTTTGTAGGCTTTGACTAAGGGATCAATGATTCTGGCTAATGTACAAGTCCTAGCTATGGGACCAGATAGGGACCAAGTCAGCCGCAATGGTTACAAAATAAATAGTTATGAATTTTATACAAAGGCATATGGGCGCGGTACAAGAACAACGAACTCTGGAGTATGTGTCTAAGGAGATTGTTATAATGAGCTTGGTCATGCCTTTGGAGGAAATCGTAGAGTTGTCGTACAAGGGAACATATGGGGGTCATATTAACTTGTTAAAGTGTCGTTAGTTTGATTCAGAAAAAAGGGATACGTGTTGACAGACATGGAATCGTCGATATTGGCCTTCATAGGTCCGCATACTCCAACGAACCGTTTGTTTTACCAACTCAAACAGTACAAGTATACTACACTCCTAGTCCTATTAAGAAAAGGGATAAACCGCCTGTAGATTGGTAAGTTGTAATTCATACTCCCGCGCGTAGTCGTGTAGAAGTAGTTGACGAGGAGATTTACCAAGAGCACATGCTTCATAGACAAACTATAATAAATGTGGAGGACGTCAATGAATTAATCCAGTTAGATGGTGGAGATGAACCACATGAATTAGATCCTGAGTCAATACTTGTGTCAGACGACATTGATACTGAGGTGGAAGATTTATTGACTAACACTGACACTCGAATCTGAAGCAGATGATGGTTATGAATCTGCAATACATATACAAGATGATTCTGACTCACACATTGACACTTGAATAAATGAAATGTATGTTTAGTATTACATGTTTTTTACATCATTGTTATGTTTATGTACTTAACTATTTAATGCAATTTCTTGTCATTATTGTCATTTTATATTCATATATGCATGTAATCAAATATAACTCATACTAACATCTTGAAATTTGTAATATATAGATGGTTTCTGAAGCAGCGCAAAAAAAATGCGGCTTGGGTAGGAGGCCTAATCATGTGCCAAAGGCCCTTACTAATCCGGATGATCGGATTCTTATACAGATTCGTCCTCCTCCGAACAACATGTACGTCCGCATCATTTATATATAAGCATTTTAGATTTCCATATATTGTTGCAGATATATAACTAATGTAAATTTCTTTAAATATTATAATAAATCTACTTATCTTTGATGTAAATTGTTGTATATTATAGTGATTTTTCAGATAACAAGATCGTCAAGTGCATTTTACAGCTGTGCTTACAGAACTGGCCCACACCTGTGATTACGTGGGCGAGCACACCTATCGCCCACAAGGAAGCAGTTTGGGCTGAATTTCAGGTATGTTTTTTTAATTATAACAGATAATATAATTATTAAACTAAAATTTTTTAGTAGTGTTGGATTATATGTTTATAGTATCGTTTTAATATTATTATTAGTGTTTTATTTGCAAAAAAGGTATAGATGGGAGGACGCGCAGGCTTTAGGGATACAGACACTATTCTGGCAGAAGTGCGTCGTCCGCACCAAAGACAATTTGAACAAAGAATAACAAAAAGCCCTACACAATGCATCGATCGACCATCCAGGCCAGGGAGAGGAGTACATGCACGAGCATAGCCCTTGGTGGTGCACCTAGTCTATATGGGTTGAGATGTGTGCGCAATGGAGAGCTGAGAGCTGGGTCAAAAGACGCAAGACTGTCGCCACTAACAGATCCTCGGGTGTACCTAATGGCAAAAAGGCGAAAGAAACCTACATGGGCGACAATATATCACAATTTCAGCATATCACTGCTAGGGTACGTATGAATAGTTGTAATATATTTACAATCATGAATTGTAGAATATCACATGTTTACTTAGTAATATTAGATTATGTTTTGTATAGGAGTCTCAGTCTCAAGGCCAGGTTATCCATTCACTGGATGTGTACGTGGCCACCCGTGATGGTCTGCCTGATGCTATCTGTAACGCCCCCAAAATTAGGTATACACGTCACCCATCTTGGGTCGCCACTTACATGGTACATAAATTCAAATATAACTTATTAATATAACTGTCGTGTACAATACGATATAAATCGTGAGTTTGAATACAAATATTGTCTACTAGATATTATACAAACTCAAAAGGAGTCCTTATTACAACTATTATCACACTATTTCACGTAATAGTGAGGACTACTAATGCTATCCTCTCGACCATTACTCCGCTTTCCCGACTCGTTCAAAATTTATGTTCTCATTTCAAGAGACGGTGAAAGAAAAGGTGAGCTCAACTAGCCCAAGAAGAAATATTATGACTAAGATAAATGCGTAATAATTTATCATTAGCCTTCAATGATGTTAAACCGATAAAATACAATAGACAATAAGTTTAATCGCTAGCGGAATAAGCAATCCATTAAAAGAGTCAAGTAGAAAATAAAGTCTATTATCTTTTAGGTTTTAAAAGGTTTTCATCATCGTTATAGCCGAGACTCAATTTTAATAAATAATCCACATCATCAGATCACCCCCGCACTACTACCAAGGATGTTCATCAAATTATCAATGGTCATGACTATACCGAATCACCCCTAGTCATAATCATACCAAAACTATCCATCATCGCATTTACAGCCATCGAGGACTTTTATCACATCATTTATAACAAGCCATGATTATACCGAATGATTCCTCGTCATAATCATACTAAGTTTATTTATGCACGTAAGCCAAAGATAACATAATATAACATATGAGGATGATGACAATGACATAATAATTCAATAAAACAAGTTCAAGAATTATTTAATCCAGAATTATTAACATCCAAATTGTCAACATTATACTATTTTGTAGTAGAGTAAAATTCAAGAATGATCGTAATAATATTTTCATTAAAAGATACTTTGGATGAAACGCAAATATCAAGGATATTCCACTAATTTCATGGAGTATAGAAGTCAAAGTTTTAACTAACCGGGTATAATAAAGAATGGAATAACAAAAAAAGAAATCACCACGCATGCGATATCGCAAGATGCATAAAAGTTATTCCAATGTAATAATAAATAACGGAACCAGTCGTGAAATTCACAACCGCCATGTGATGTTCCAATGTAATAATAAAGATGGAACTAGATCCTGTAAAAAACACATGTATAGGATATTCCAATGAATAATAAAGATTTTAACCAGTCAGGTGTAAAACACACGCATGTGATGTTCCAATGTAATAATAAAGATTTTAACCAGTCCTGTAAAAAACACATGCATGTGATGTTCCAATGTAATCATGTAAGAATGTCACCAAGTATAGGTAAATCACAGATACAAAAGTTATTCCAATGTAATAATAAGCAATGGAATAACAAATGTTCTCTTCATAATAAGAAAGAATAACACCCTTTACGGGTACAACAAATAATATTTCCTACCTTAGAAGAACCGAATATTAGCAAGGTGAAGTTCAGAATACTTTTCTTCTTTCTCTATAGTTTCTCTCTCAGAGTTTCAAAGTGAATTCGTGAAAATAATGAAGCCCTAGGCCTCTATTTATAGAAGATTTCTAGCTTAAGACCGCCAGTGTGAAAAGGCAAGTGGCTCGATTTAATCGGTTTGACGCCTTTGAATGTGAAACGACAAGTGGTTCGACGTTTGGTAAAGGTAATTACTATTAACGAAGGTAAATACTATTGATTTAAGGTAAATACTATTCACTAAGGTAATTACTTATCGACGAAGGTAATTACTATTGATGAAGGTAAATACTATTCACAAGGGTAATTACTATCGACGAAGGTAAATACTATTCACAAGGGTAATTACTATCGATTTAAGGTAATTACTATCGATTTAAGGTAAATACTATTCACAAGGGTAATTACTTATCGACGAAGATAATTACTATTGACGAAGAGACTCTTAGATGATGACATACGAGCCCCCATAAAATAATCAAACTTACCACAAATCATTTTTTTTCATCAACACATATTTAATCTTTCAACAATTATTAATCATTTATAACTTGTCGCCCTCAATTATTGATTTAATACTATAACATATTATCGTAGATGATATTGTGACAATAATTGAATCAATAATATAAGAGATATGATGCAAAGAATTACTATAGCAATAATCGAAGCATAAATGTGAGTGACTTCTCACGTGCAAAGCATCAATAATCAATATCGTGCTGCTACTATACAACTACGCCAGACATCGTATTTTTTTACTACTAGGGTAGTTCAATGCTTTTAATTGGTAACACCTCGGCCGTTATTTTTATAGAAAGATAATTTTGTCGCTTAACTATTTACAATACTTCCGTTAATGGGGTCCACTAATGATTGAGTCGTCGCATTTAATATTCCCCGACAAAAAGAATATTCCCCACCAAACGTAATATTTTATAACAACTTGCATACTTTGCAAAATTTATAAATACTACCCACAACTATAATATTATCTTAAATTCACACCATAATATTAAAAAATTATTTCGACAAAATTTAAATCTTTATTGATAAAAATCTGGGTCTCACAATCTCCCTCCTTATGGAATTTCTCCCTCAAATTAGGGTACTTACCGGTATGATAAAGAGGTGAGGATACCTTGAATACCTTTATCGTTTGAAAACATTAAATTCATCTTTGCAATCCTACCAAAGATATTTATTCACAATTCATCTTTGCACCTACAGCCAAAGATATACAAATCAGTAAAACCAATAATGCCTTGAGACGCAGACTTAATAGTATCCACTCACACTAATTATCCATGCACCAATCGCCAAGGATATTCGTGTTTTTCATTTACTATCATGATTATACCGAATAATCCTTCGTCATAATCATACCAAGTCTATCAATGCACTACTACTAAAGATGACTTTTTACCACATCCATGAATTAATATTTCATCACGAGACTCATTTCAATAATTAATCCATATCATCGAATCATCCCCGCACTACGTGCCAAGGATATTCATTAGTATCACCACCAATTAATTATCCATGCACTACTACCAAAGATAATCGTGGTATTCATTAAGATATCACGACCACAAATTATCCATGCACTACTACCAAAGATAATTGTGTATTCAATTACTGTTATGATTATACCGAATAATCCTCGGTCATAATCATACCAAGTCCATCTATGCACCATGTGCCACGTATGACTTTCAACATAATATAAACATGAGGATTATGATATAAAGAATCAATCAAATGAAATAAAGGATAAATATTAAACATTTATAATATAATTTATCCAGATTCAAGAATATTCCCATGTTATCAATCACTTAATAATCTCATAATCTAATATCATTAATATTACAATAATATTTTAATCACTTTCTTAAATTTATAAATAATTTATCTCAATTGTTTACGCTTTTACCATATAATGCATTTAATCATTCAAAACCGCCATACTCATAAGATATCATCACCAATTATCAAATCTCTCATCAAAAAATATGCATATATTCTATATAGGATTTCTAGCCATAAAATCTTATTTTCAACTTTGTTACTTCACATAACATATTTAACTCATATGTTCAGAATTAAACTATTTTCATGAAAAATATCAAATCAGTCCCAAAAATATTTCTTTTCTGGGATTTAGCATAATATAGTCCCATAATGAAAATATATTTTTCTTAATTTTAAAATTCATTTACTATTTTTCAAAATCAATTTCTAATTAATTCCTTAAGAAATTAGCTACCTCAAGTTTAACTCCAAAATTCCCAAATCTTGACAGGACCTTACCCATGTTAACGTGAGCTTCCAGCTTAAATTTCATGGTCATTCTGAGTTATAGAACTCCTAGGTTATAGCGTTTTCATTCGAAAAAACCTAAATATTGAAATAGTCATAACTTGCTCATTTTAAGTCGTAATGAGCTCATTTTTGGACAGGAGGTACTTTATACCATATACCTTCATGTCCCAAAAGGCCAGAATTTTTCTCATAATTTAAGTGGCCAAAACAGCCCATCTAAAATCATGGCAAAGAAAGCCTTTTTTCTTGCTTTTGCAGCTTTGCACTCCTTTGCTAAAATCAGTCCACACAAAAATCTACAACACCTTTCCAGTAATTCCACTTGGATTAGTTAGGTAACTCATATATCTAACTCTAGGACTTGACCACACTCAAAAATTCAAAATATAATAGAGAGATATGGTCAATTGAATTTCATATTACGCTTTTCACCAAAATCGATTTTCAACTTTTTGTGATTTCTATGAAACTTTCATGTTTTCACATACTAACCAACATAACTCATCTTAAAACTTACTAATACTTCATATACCCATGATTTTCATCATTCTATACTTTTATTATGACTTTCATCATAATCCACGTAAATGCATCCTTTTAGTTGAAGAAATATTCGAGGGTTTAAGAAATGGGTTTTCAGATCTGGGTCAATACAAAATTCGATTTCACGATCTAGGGGTAGGCTAGGAAATCTTCAAGAATACGTCAAAAAGTTTATTAATGATAGAAATATCATTCAAAATCGCTATTCTTATCCAAGACTTGGATAAGACGTTACATCGATACCAACCGTGACTTCTATCCTTTAACCCCAGATAACACCTCACAATTATACCTATCAACTTGTCATCGCTATTCACGACGTCGCCTCCGTAAAGTCCCGCTTCTTTGCTTTCCACACAAGGAAGTCAACAACGAAAGGATCGGAGGCTCTTTACTTATGGCTTGATATAACGTTGATTAACTTTGTGGTTTGGTTACTTTGAATTCAGATAACAAAGTTGGTTAGAATATGAAAACTAACAACCTTACAAAAAGAATAATAAGTAGTTAATCAATCGCTTTCAAAAATTACCTCAAAGGCAAGTATTTTCAAAGAGATAAGATCGTGAAAGTGTTTATTTGAAACAACAAGATTAATAAACAATGGAGGTAACGAAGGTTTCTCCCAACGAAGTTTCAATAGATAAATCAAAGTCTAATTTTTCCTGAGTCAAATTTAAACATCGAACACAACTAGGTAGAATAAAAGAGTGGGTAGAACTCAGATTGAATAAAGTATAGACTTCGCAATAATTTATAATTAATTTACCCATAATAACTTCGTCAGGGTTTTCGATAAACGCCTCGCTTAAATTACCGAGTTTGACTTTACTATAGGGTACATTCCACCCTTAAGTGCTTCTTCACATTCCCGATCCATGATTTGAATCATTATTCTCCGATCCATATCGAATTGGGTCGACGCTATGCACAGGATAATTCCTAATTCGATGTTGGGTTCTCCCAATTGTCATTCAAAAAGCAAAGTCCATTTCATCTATTTTGGCTTTATTGGATCTGGACGCCTTTTTCTACACTATCAACGTTGTGCGCGCTCTCTTACCCATGCATCGCCTATTCTCCTTCGCTCAGATTGTTTCTTCTTTCATTTGATCTTTGATTTTTAAATTCTCGATTCCAACTTTAATATCTTACACCGCCAAAGCGTGATTTTGTTCGAGCATCACATATCGGGTAACCCAATTTTGAATTGTTGTATCCTTTGTTCCACGATCGCTTGTTTGTTCTTCAACCTGTTCTTCTAGCTCACGAACACGATTTTGTAATTCTAAGTTTTGATCATAAATTTCTTCTAACCAATTCTCCTCAGTTCCTCTTCTTCCTCTTCTCTTCCTCACTCTCACCGCTACCTCCGCAACTAGCTCGGGTGCAAATAACTAGTTCTTCATTCACTACGTGGATATCTCTAATTTGTTCCTCATCCGACATCGCATTAAACTCGATTAGTGATTAAAGGTGTCACAACGGTCACATTCACTCCATTGTGAATATTTTCACCGCCATTTCCAAACACCGCCACAACACAAGGGTTAATTAATATATCAAATATTATCCCTATACTCAATTTGACCAATTAAATAACAAATAAACTTAGGTAGGTCATACTAGCGAAGGAATTCTCCGCTCTCCCTCCTAGTTCTTATCTCAGATCTTAGCCTGTGGGATCATATCCTCAGGCTCGATATCAACCGTAACGCCCCAAAATTAGGTATACACGCCACCCATCTTGGGTCGCCACTTACATGGTACATAAATTCAAATATAACTTATTAATATAACGTCGTGGTAATAATACGACATAAATCGTGAGTTTGAATACAAATATTGTCTACTAGATATTATACAAACTCAAAAGGAGTCCTTATTACAACTATTATCACACTATTTCACGTAATAGTGAGGACTACTAATGCTATCCTCCGGACCATTACTCCGCTTTCCGACTCGTCCCGCCTATGTTCTCATTTCTCAAGAGAACGGTGAAAGAAAGGGTGAGCTCAACTAGCCCAAGAAGAAATATTATGACTAAGATAAATGCGTAATAATTTATCATTAGCCTTCAACAAATGTTAAACCGATAAAATACAATGTATAATAAGTTTAACTGCAATGAATAAGCAATCCATTAAAAGAGTCAAGTAGAAAATAAAGTCTATTATCTTTTAGGTTTTAAAAGGTTTTTCATCACTGTTATAGCTGAGACTCAGCTTTAATAAATAATCCACATCATCGTATCACCCCTGCACTACGGCCAAGGATGTTCATCAAATTATCAATGGTCATGACTATACCGAATCACCCCTAGTCATAATCATACCAAAAACTATCCATCACTGCATTACAGGCCACTGAGGACTTTTATCACATCATTTATAACAAGCCATGATTATATACCGAATGATTCCTCGTCATAATCATACTAAGTTTATTTATGCACGTAAGTTTAAAGATAACATAATATAATATGAGGATGATGACAATGACATAATAATTCAATAAAACAAGTTCAAGAATTATTTAATCCAGAATTATTAACATCCAAATTGTCAACATGATATCGCTTTTGTAGAGTAAAATTCAAGAATGATCGTAATAATATTTTCATGAAAAGATATGGATGAAACGCAAATATCAAGGATATTCCACTAATTTCATGGAGTATATAAGTCAAAGTTTTAACCAACCTGGGTATAATAAAGAATGGAATAACAAAAGAAATCACCACGCATGCGATAGATCAATATGCATAAAAGTTATTCCAATGTAATAATAAATAACGGAACTGTGTCGTGAAATTCACACCAAATGTGATGTTCCAATGTAATAATAAAGATGGAACCAGATCCGGTGTAAAAACACACGAGATAGGATATTCCAATGTAATAATAAAGATTTTAACCAGTCCGGTGTAAAACACATGCATGAGGATGTTCCAACAGTAATAATAAAGATTTTAAACCAGTCCGGTGTAAAACATGCATGTGGATGTTCCAACAAAATCATAGAAGAATGTCACAAAGTATATGGGTAAAATAAGAAGCACAGGTAAACCACATACAAAGTTATTCCAATGTAATAATAAGCAATGGAATAACAACAGCCTTCTTCATGAATAAGAAAGAATAACACCCTTACGGTACAACAAATAATATTTCCTACCTTAGAAGAACCGAATATTGGCAAGGTGAAGTTGCAGTAATACTTTTTTCTTCTTTCTCTATAGTTTCTCTCTCAGAGTTTGTTGAATTCGTGAAAATAATGAAGCCCTAGGCCTCTATTTATAGAAGATTTCTAGCTTAGCACCGCCGTGTGTGAAAAGGCAAGTGGCTCGATTAACCGGTAGTTGGACGCACAGAATGTGAAACGACAAGTGGTTCGACGTCTGGTAAAGGTAATTACTATTAACGAAGGTAAATACTATCGACGAAGGTAAATACTATTCACCGGGGTAATTACTATCGACGAAGGTAATTATTATTGATGAAGGTAATTACTATCGACGAAGGTAAATACTATTCACAAGGGTAATTACTATCGACGAAGGTAGGTAATTACTATCGACGAAGGTAAATACTATTCACAAGGGTAGGGTAATTACTATCGACGAAGGTAATTACTATCGACGAAGAGACTCTTAGATGATGACATATGAGCCCCCCATAAAATAATCAAACTTACCACAAATCATTTTTTTTTCATCAACACATATTTAATCTTTCAACAATTATTAATCATTTATAACTTGTCGCCCTCAATTATTGATTTAATACTATAACATATTATACGGATGATAATTTGTGACAATAATTGAATCAATAATATAAGAGATATGATGCAAAGAATTACTATAGCAATAATTGATAGCATGACTTTCACGTAAAGGTGAGTGACTTCTCACGTAAAAGCATCAATAATCAATATCGCTGCTACTACGCATAATTTTTATAGAAAGATAATTTTGTCGCTTTTAACTACTTACAATACTTCCGTTGTGGGGTCCACTAATGATTGAGCCATCGCATTTAATATTCCCCGACAAAAAGAATATTCCCCACCAAAACTAATATTTTATAACAACTCAGCATACTTTGCAAAATTTATAAATACTACCCACAACTATAATATTATCTTAAATTCACACCATAATATTAAAAAATTATTTAACAAAATTTAAATCTTTATTGATAAAAATCGGGTCTCACACTATCGATCATCGACAATAAGTTTTAACAACTTTGATCTTGTTTATCAAGTTTTACCTCATTCTTTAGAATTTTATATTTATTTTTAACTATTTAATTGTTAACATGATGACAGGATAATTATAAGCGTTTATTGAATGAGCGTTATCCTGAAGGCACCCCACGTCCGTCAATTGATCAAGAATTATGGGAGAGGACAACGACGAGGCCTAACCTTCAGTGGCTCAGGCAGCTCTGCTACCCAGTCTTCACAGTCATCGAGTCATCTAGCTATCCATACTCCTGCTGACTATGTGAGAGTTATATGTTGAGATCGCTAGCTATCTTCTTCGTATACTGGGCGGGCATCTTGCGGCTCTGAGTCCTGATGAGTTAGCTGATGCAGTGGCGGCATCAACAACATCACATCATGAGGATGGCGACGAGGTAATCAATCATGTATTGTTGTGTTTAATTTGTTGTATATTGTCGTAATACCAATATCAACATATATACTATATATGTAACTTATTTTATTATTTTGTTAATTAAAGGCTGGTGATCAACGAGAAACTGATTTGGACAATGATGCATGACGACCGACCTAATTTTATTTTCTAGTTATTTATGAGCCTTTTACTTTTATATTTATTCTTTGGATGACTGTATGTTACTTAAAGATTAGATTTGTTTATATTTCTTCAGTTCATATTGGTTTTTTAATGTTTATATAGTTTATAGTATTTTGGTGTATATGTCATTATATTTAAGGATGTTTATATTGTTGTGCATGTGGTGGGTTATATAAAACTTGGTTGGAAGTTTATATATACTGTCTGTTGTGTGTTGGGATATAAAGCATGTACAAAACATGTACAGTTTTTTGGGAAATATGTTAAACATGAATTTTTTTATTTTATACATCAGCAACCGCATGCGGTCGCTAATACTCATTAGCGACTACTAATTGGATTAGGGTGTTAGCGACCTCCGTGGTTGCTACTGGCGGTCGCTGACATGTGGCTCACGTCAGCCTTAGGCCCTGACTCAACTTAGCAATGATCTCGGTCGCTAATATCGGATATAGATAATCTTGTAAGCTAATATCGTGTTGATGTACATCCCAAATGACAGATTTTATGTGATTTACTATCGTGACCGGAGTTGGTCGTTGATAGGCGATCGCAGATAGGCCTTTTTTTTGTAGTGTAAGTTGATCAAAACCAGATAATCCTCATAAAAGATTGATTGTTTTGACGAACATCAACTCGATGAAGGAAGTATAGTTATTCTTTGCATTTTGGAATAAACTTATTCCTACCAACTTCAATTCTTAAACATGTTTAGAGTTGTGGTGTTTCCAGTGTCGTTGTTTCTAATATTTTTGTATGTTTTCTACAACTAGATTGTTACCCGACAAAAATATTAGAGCTTATAAATGTCTTGGGGTAACAATGAACCAAGCTGTAAGAGCCATCTTCAGGTTTGTTTCAAAGCTTTTTACTCCTTGTATTTCATTATTGGTCTAAATAAATTTGAAGGGATCTAATTAAGAATATTTTGGAAGCGTTTTGTAGTCCTTATGCTACTTATTTATTGCTCAATTAATTAACTCCATTTTGATCACGTAAAGAAACTTTTTGAAACGAGTATATAGGTATCCTCATAAATTTTAGGATATTTTTGTTTGAATATGAATTGTGTTCATTTGTTGCCCTTAATTCCAAATTGAGTAAAACAATCAACTATGGGTTGAAGTAATAAATGGAGGGCCACAAATTTAACCCTCCCCAATTTGATTAGATTCAAAGCTGATGAACTGTTATTGACTAAAAATGAGTATTTTTACTTTGGACATACTAAAAAATTAAAAGCTTTATTAATTTATAGTTCTTAAAAAATGAAAACATTTATTCAGCATTAATCAGCCATCTCTCTAGTACAAGATTTATATGAGTTTCAGTGAAATCAAGATCAATTAAAATTAATGTTGTGCATATAGGTGATTTAATTGCCACAAATGTTATGGAGACTATCAGCACTAGCTAATAATTAGCGATTAGATTAGATATTATTTTTGAATTTCCACAATCATCTCCTTAGAATATTTGACTCCTTGATTCATGTCATCTTAGAATATTTGATTCCTTGATTTTAGCTTTAGTTGTTATCATATATGTATATATAAAGAGGACATCTCTGTTGTAAAAATATACAAGAAAACATAATACAAGATTAGCTTTACATCTCTCTTTATATTTTATTTTGGTATCAGAGCCAAGAGCCTAACGATAATTCTTCACTATTCTGCTACTTCATTCTTTCCCCATGTCCACCTCCTCTACCACAATCTTCAATCTTCCTTCCTCATCTGTTATTCTCTCTCAAGCCCATCACTATATCACACTAAAATTAAATTCTTCCAACTATCTCTTATGGCATACACAAATTGATCCATACTTGCAAGGCCACAATCTATTTGTTATGTCACCGGCGAGTTCGCCCGCCCTCTATCTTTTCTGCCATCCAATCCTTCCTCCACTACTTCTATCACTTCTCCTATATCCAACCCCGCGGCACAAACATGGGATACACAAGACAAACTTCATATAAGTCTACTCATCTCCTCCCTCAGTGAAGATGTGGTACCCCTTGCAATCGGACTCACTTAATCTGCTGAACTCTGGTCCACCCTTTCTGCAGCATTTTTCAGTCTTTCAACACACACATGCTTCGTCTCTCCATGGAACTGCATTCTCCGCAAAAACATGATGAAACTATAAGTGCCTATCTTCATCGTCTAAAACGAATTTCTGATGAATTATCAGCCTCTGCATGACCCATCTCTCCATCTGATTTCCTAGTTGCTGTTTTAAAAGGTCTTCGTGCTAAATTTGCGTCCCTCAAATCCTCCCTCTCAATGCTTGATACTCCTTTGTCATTCTCTGCGTTACTCAGCAAATGTCTCTGCCACGAGTTCATTACCGAACCAAATATTTTAGTTGATCCTCCCTCTGCACCATCGGCCAATAATGTCCAACATTTCCCCACCAATGCTCCACGCTTCAACAACCATCGTGGTCACTACCAGTGGTACTTGCAGGAGGTAAATGGCGAGGAAATTTCCGCCCACCTATCCTTCCGTATTCCTCCAATTTTATTCGTCCACGTTGTGTGTTTTGTGGTGGCTCCAATCATGACTCGTACAGGTGTTATTTTCGCTCTCAATCCTCCACTTCTGCAGGTTTCCTTGGTCCGTCTCCTGTCTCATCGCCTCCAGCTACTAACTTTATTGCTACTACACCCATCAATTCCTCCAACCTGTCATCACCATCCCTCTCTTCTCTCCAATGGTATCCTGATACAGGCGCTAATTATCATGTAACACCAGACTTAGCGGGTATCAATCATGTTGATGAGTACAATGGATTGGATCATCTTCAAGTTGCCAATGGTAATATTGCTCCTATAAATAATCTCTGTTCCACCACATTCAATTCCAAAAATAAAAAATTTCATCTTTCTCAAATTCTGCATGTTCCATCTGCTTCAAAATAATTGTTATCTGTAAATAAGTTTTGTCGAGATAATAATGTCTATTTTGAATTTCACCTATCTTGTTTTCATGTTAAGGATCCCGTCTCGCAGAAAACGCTTCTCAGTGGCCCAACTAAGGATGGCCTCTATACTCTACAAATACCTCGCTCATTCCATGCTCTTTCTGCTTCCAAGGTCACTCTATTCGATTGGCATCAACGTCTGGGTCATCCTCATGAATGTGTTCTTCGTCACATTATTTCCAAAAATAGTCTAGGTGTGTCATCTAATAAAGGGTCTTCTGTCTGTATGGCATGTCATATGGGCAAGGCCTGTCGATTTCCTCTTAATAGTAGTTCATTTTCTGCCCAACATGTTCTTGAATTAATAATTTGTGATGTTTGCGGTCCTGCTCCCTTCACCTCTTTACATGGAAATAAATATTATGTACTTTTTGTCGATGCCTATACAAAATTCTCTTGGATTTATTTTATTAAGTTGCGCAGTGAGGTTCCCTCTAAATTTCTGCAATTTCAATCCATGGCGGAACGTCTTTTTCCCTCCAAAATTAAATATTTTCAAACTGATGGTGCTAAGGATTTTTTTACCACTTAAGTCTCATTTTCTCAAAATGGCATCATTCATCGTATTTCATGTCCACATACTTCACTTCAAAATGGGCTTGTTGAGAGACGTCACCGTCATGTCGTTGAAACTGGCTTAACATTATTGGCTCAAGCCTCAGTTTCAGGGATTTTTTGAGACTATGCCTTTGAATGTGCAACTTATCTAATAAATCGCATGCCATCTTCAGTTAACCAAAATCTCTCTCCTTTTCAAAAAATATTTTCCAAGTCACCAAATTACAATTTTTTGAAATTTTTTGGGTGTTTATGTTTTCCCTTCTTAAGGCTATACAATAAACACAAATTTGAATACCCGTCTCTCCCATGCATTTTCTTGGGTTACAGTTCTACTCACTTAGGATACTATTGTTTTGAACCAAAATCACAAAAAATTTATCATGCTCGTCATGTACGATTTGAAGAGAGTCAATTTCCTTTTTCTCACTCTCACGCTTTGACTTTGTCACCTTTGTCAACTAAGTCTCATCCTCCTCCTACACCTCCATTCTTATCAAGTCCACTTCTTTCACCTGGTTCAGCTTTCAAATCAGAGAATCACAGGACGGTCCAAGGCTGTCCGTTTCTACATCCAGACAATCTCCGTCACTCTGCTTCGCACTCCAGCCAATCTGGACACCCTGAGACCCAATTCGGATACCCTGAGACCCAATCGAGACACCCTGAGAACCAATTTGAATAGTCTACTACCCTATCCGGACACCATGAGACTCAATCCAGATAGTCTGGTGAACAACTGCCTCCTTTTTCGCCACATTCTTACACTGGCTCTTCTTCTTCGTCCGTTCATCCTCATCGGACTGCCCCTTTAAGTGCTATTTATGCTCGTACTCTCCCTCCTCCTGGTTCTCAATCCCCACATTCTGATCAATCACAATCTCTGCCCACACCAAAATCTTTCTCACCTCCTGTCCAATCCTCCTTCTCCAATACTCCGCTGCAACTTCCTTCAACTGATACCTCTCATATGTCTGCATTAGCTTCTTCATCCCATTTTTCTACTAATACTTCTACTACACAATCATTGTCTCTCCACCGACTACACCCCATGGTTCTTCGCTCTCATAAACAAGCTCACAATATCTCCGTATTCACCACAGAGCCTACCTCATTCCAAATAGCAAATCAAAGTCCCGTTTGGCGTCAAGCAATGCTAGATGAACTCACTGCCTTGTACAAAAATCAAACCTGGTCTCTGGTGCCTAAATCTCTTCACATTAATATTGTCGGAAATAAGTGGGTCTTTCACAATAAGACCCACGCTGATGGCTCTCTTGCCCGATACAAAGCACGTCTTGTTGCCAAAGGCTTTCATCAACAACCTGGGATAGACTATTTTGAAACTTTTAGTCCGGTTATTAAACTAACGACCATTCGTTTAATTTTATCTTTGACAGTTACCAACCAATGGCCCATTCGCCAACATGATGTGAACAATGCTTTTCTCAATGGTTTTTTAACAGAGCCTGTCTATATGCAGCAACCGCAAGGTTTTATTGATGCCAAACATCCAGATTATGTGTGTAAACTGCAGCGGTCGCTATATGGATTAAAACAGGCACCCAGGGTCTGGTTTTCACGTCTCTATTCCTTCCTTCTGACTCACAATTTTCACCAATCTCAAAATGATACTTCTTTATTCATTTATAAAGATTCTAACACTCATTTATTTGTCCTTGTATATGTTGATGATATTTTAATCAAAGGAAACTCAAGACAATCTCTTTCTAATCTGCTGATTACTCTTGGTGCTAAGTTCTCTCTCAAAGACTTAGGGTCTTTACACTATTTTTTGGGTGTCGAGGTTGTACGAAATGAGGCTGGTCTTCTTCTTTCTCAGAAAAAATACATACAAAATATTTTACTTCGTGCATCTATGTCACACTGTAAACCCCAACCAACTCCTATGTCTCCATCAGATAAATTATCCACCTCTTCAGGCACCTTCTTTGACAATTCTACTATATATCGGCAAATTGTTGGTTCACTTCAATATCTCAGTCTCACTCGGCTGGATATCTCCTTTGCTATAAACAAAGTTTGTCAGTTTATGCATAAACCCACTGTTCTCCACTGGGCTGCAGTAAAACGAATTTTGCGCTACTTACAAGGCACTTTGTCCCATGGTTTATTTTTCTCAGCAAAGGCCTCTCACACTCTACATGCCTTTACAGATGCGGACTAGGCTGGTAACATAGATGATCGAAAATCCACTGCCGGAAATGCAATCTTCTTGGGCAGCAACTTAATTTCCTGGGTTTCTCGAAAACAACGCCTTGTTGCCGCTCTTCTTCTGAGTGCGAGTATAAAGCCATTCTTGACGCAAATGAGACCTAAAATGGTTTTGTTCCTCGCTCCGCAGATTGAGATTGCCCTTCATCACTTGCATGTGTTGTGGTGTGATAATCTTGGTGCCTCTTACCTTGCTTCCAATCCTGTCTTCCATGCCCATACGAAATACATCGAGATCGATTACCACTTTGTTCGTGAAATGGTTGCGAACAAACAGGTCTCTATTCAGTTTGTTTCCCCTCAAGATAATGTTGCCGACGCTCTCACCAAACCACTACCAACCAGCCATTTTTTGTACAACCGGAACAAGCTCAAATTGTCTTCCAGACTACCCTTTAGCTTGCGGGGGGATATCAGCACTAGCTAATAATTAGCGATTAGATTAGATATTGTTTTTGAATTTCCACAATCATCTCCTTAGAATATTTGACTCCTTGATTCATTTCATCTTAGAATATTTGATTCCTTGATTTTAGCTTTAGTTGTTATCATATATGTATATATAAAGAGGACATCTCTGTTGTAAAAATATACAAGAAAACATAATACAAGATTAGCTTTACATCTCTCTTTATATTCTATTCTTGGACAATGGACACTTCCATATGAAAAAAGAAACTTTGAATATTAATATTATTTTTGAATTAATTATTTGGTCTTATATATAATTCTTCGTCATCAATATTATCTTCTAAATCCTTATATTAAGATTCAAGAGAATTCTGCAACAGGCGATTGATGAAACACTTCGATTAGGGGGAATTGCAATATGGTTGATGAGAGAAGCAAAACAGATGGTCTAGTATGGAGTATATTTTGTCAATAAAGACGCGGTTTAGATGATAGATTGAGCTTAATAATTATTGTTCTATCTCATCTATAATAGAATTCATTGTAGATGATAGATTTTGGTGGGACTGTTGTCAAAGTTAGTAAACCAACTAGTCAAATATATAAATTATAGAGAACGCATGTGTCACAAGTATATTCCTTACCCTTGTAAGTAGTTATAAATTATAATGCCAAAATTATATCAATCTTAATTTAAAAGTTAAACTAGTTGATATCAAAATGATTTTAAGTTTTCTTCAAAATAGGATATCAAAATAACTTTCTATCATTTATGCAAGAGTAAATATTAGTCATGCGACTCACGTGTTGTATGTGTTTGATATATAAATAAACTTTGGAGAGTAAAAATTGATAAAGTTATTTTATTTTATTACTCTCTAATTGAGACTTAGAGACAACTAAATTATAATTACGTGTTATGCATAATATATTTGAGTAGTAGGGGCTGACTAAGCATCGGCCAAAATAATTGAAATTGTATTTACAACCCATGTTTAATTTTGAATGAACATACACAACCATATACCAAAATCAGATGTAAATAAGGGAGACATGATCACGCGCGTACACAGAAATATAGTATTCTCATGGGTTCAGACAATTATCATATGAATTATCGCCAACGAAAGTAAGAAAACTCCAAGCTCTAGCATATCTTAAAAGTAAAAAGTCTCCAAATTCTAAGGAATTATCACCAACAAAATCACCCCAAACATTTTGAAAACATAAATTGTTTGTCAACTATTTTAACGTACACGTGCACAACTTGCAATTTGCATGGCTTGTCATTTGCATAACTCCTAAGTATGCAACTTTCTGACAAAGATAGTACTCTGTTAAAGCCTTCGACTAGTTTAATGTACGATGGCGATATTTTCTATTAACATGAATAAAATAATTAAAATGGAAGTGGTCCATCCATCCAGTCAACTTCTCTCTTAATTATTCTGTGCATGTTAATAGAAAATATTGTTAGCATACGTTAAACGTCGAGTGCTTTAACTGAGTATCTTTGTCAGAAAATTGCATATTTAGGAGCCATGCAAATGACAAGTTGTGACACATACATTAAAATGGTTGACAAACGATTTGTGTTTTCAAAAGGCTTGAGGTGATTTTGTTGGCGATAATTCCTTAGAACTTGGACACTTCTTACTTTTTATATATGTTAGAATTGTCCTAATTTGTGGTTGAAATCTATGATACAACTTGCTACGAAAAGAAAGTCCACACCCAAAAGAATACTCTATTTCTGTGTACGTGATCATGTCTCTGTAATTTACATTTGATTTTGATATATGGTTGTGCACATGCATTCATTCAAAATTAAACAAGAGGTTGTAAACACATTTTTAAGGGTAGATGTGAAATATTATACTGATCATGTGCTTGGGTAAAACGGAGCAATTGAAGCAACAACCAAATATTCTTGTCCAAGTCCAAGTATCCTTCATTCAAAATTTTGATACAGCCATCTTATTTGCATCAACCCAAATTCTTTCAACAAAATGTCACCTAAATAATCAGATTCACTATTTTATTTTATTTTATTTTATTTTAATTTATTTATTTTCTTTTAATTTACTTATTTTTTATTTAATCATAATATATTTAATTTTGAATTATATTATTTTATATTAGTTAATTCAATTCAATTTAATTTAATTAAAATTAATTAATTAATATAATTTATTTAATTTAATTTAATCTGATTTATTTGATTTTTATATTGTATCAAAATATATTTTATTTTGTATTATACTATATTATATTATTTAATTAAATTAAATAAAATAAATATATTTTAATTTCATTTCATTTCATTTATTAAATTTATTTAAATTTAATATAAGTTAATATATTTCCTTTAATTATTTATTTATTTATTTTATTTAGTAGTGTAAAACTAAGTAAATGCTACTTAATTCATTTTATTATTAAGAAATTAAGTAAATACTACTTAGTTTATTTTAATATTGAGAAATTAAGTAAAATACAAAAATAATTAGCAGTACCCATAGATTGCAATTGAAAATTTCTGATAGAATTTCCTTCGGAAATAACAAACATCATATTTTTTATCCGAGCCTAATCGCTATTAACAATCGCACAAATTGAAGCAATGCACAAACAAAACCCTTAATATCAATATTTTGAAGTTTCAAATTTCCAAATAATATGAAGTCCCAAATCATCAAAGGATGTGAATCCCAATTTCAGCAAAATTAAATCCCAACGACAAAACAGAATGTGCACAACTATAATTCAGGGCATAATTTAGAATAATCCAATTTCACCACCAACAAGAAGCCCAAAATTTGTCCCAATTTCAGCAATATTAACAAGTCAAAAAATTATCCAAAATTCAGCAACAATATATTCAGTAGTAATCTTATATTAAAAAATTATCCAAGTTTCAGTAACTATTATTCAGCAACAATAAATTATCCAAATGTCACTAATCTCATATTAAAACCCATATTAACCCTAAAAACAAATTAGCCTACAAATTTCAATAATCTCATAAAACTCTTTGCAACAATTTTAGTATGATCCCAATTTCAGTAACTCATAAATTTAAGTAATCCATGTAAAGCCCCCAATTTCGGGTCACTTGAACATCTGACCTAGTGCACAACGGTACTTCCTTCGTCTTAATATATACCACCTTTATTCATAAATTAATAAACACAATCTGTCTTTTATACCAATTAATACATTATTCTCTTCTATTCCAGAATCTGTAACATTTACAATCGGTTATTACATCTGTAGATCACTCATGATCTAATCTATCCATTTGAAACAATATATTTCATATTGATATATTAATTGCGAGTATTTATAACTCACAATCCAAATTAAATATTCATCTGTGCAATGTTCTTCAACTAGAAATGTATAACATCAACGTTCATCTAACATAGCTAGAAACTACGCAATTAAGTGTTCTAGCCCTTAGCATTTCCAAGTATAATTACTCTAAAGAGAATATACCAATGTGTTAGTTTGTTACTATAGCACAAATCATCTTCCATCAAAATTTCTTCTTGTGAACCTTCGTCTATTCTGAATTCTTTAACGCTATAGTCATCTGCTTATATCGACCATTATATGCAAAATTTGTTTACAAGGTTGAGCACGACAGCTCAACAAGTCTCACAGTCTATACATTTCGTGCTTCACATAAAATACAAATTTCATATATTCATGCATCATAAGTTTTAGCCAATGCATCTACTTATGATTCATACATCTCATGATATGCATTTCTAGATGCATCATACTTGTTATACAACACATATAAACTTCATGTTGTATAGCTAACATATACTTCACCAATTTCATACTTTGTACTTAGTCACATAACATTCATATAACCAATTAGTTCACATAAGGTAACATATTTCATTAACTACCATAAACACATGATTTAGTTCACATTATCACATAAGAGCAAGTTACTGAAGAACTTGCCTCGAAGCGTTCCTTGCGCGGTTAGGAGAATTCATCCTTCCATTGTCCTATTAATTGTATATACAACCACAATTAGTCACATAATGACGCTTATTAGTTACTTATATTAGATCTACTTTACATTTCATCGTTCTTCCCTTTTTAACCTTAATACACAATGTTCATTCACGTGTTTAAAACTTACTAGGACACTTTCTTGTTTATTCGGTTATTACGTTAAACTTCATTTTACGTCTTATTACGTCTTTTTTTTACACTTAACATATAAACTCCTGTTTTGAAAAACTCGCGCGCAACCGGCGTTTTATCATCTACCTCATTCTCATTCATAATTTACTTTAACTGATAACTCACAACATCAATGAGCATCTACTTGATTAAATAATTAATCACCGCCTCGTAACTATACATGGTAGTTGTCCTTTCAACTTATATCAAAGTATACATCCCTTCACATTAGTTTTATAATATTTGCATAAAAATATGTGATTAAATTTTTTATAGCCTCATACGTCACAAGTTGACTGACTCTAGTCGATTTAATTTGGTTCGACAATTCCTGACTCGTCAGTTTCTAATTATTTTTATTTTGTTGAAAGCCTAATACCATCATTAAGCCTTCTTAACTACTTTATTATTCATCTTAATCTTTCGTCTAATATTATTAATTATTTAATAATTTTTTATTTATTTACAAATATTATTAATCATTTAATAATATTTTAATCACCTCCTAATATTAATCATTTAATAATATTTTAATCATCTTCAAATATTATTAATAATTTAATAATATCTTAATCATTTACAAATATTATTAATCCTTTAATAATATTTTAATTTCTTACTAATATTATTAACTATTTAATAATATTTAAATCAATTAGTAATATTATTAATCATTTAATAATATTTTAATCACATTCTAATATTATTAATCATTTAATAATATTTTAATCATTTTCGATATTATTAATTCTTTAATAATATTTTAATCAAATACTAATATTATTATTTATTTAATAATATTTTAATTATTTAAAACTTATAAACAATTTTAATTAAATTTTTATCTCTTACTATTTAATTTATTTAGCAAACATAACTTGCCATACACGTATCATTTTATTAAAAATAACCAAATTACCCTCCAAAAATCTTAATACATCATATTAATGATCATTAGTCACTAAAATCACATTATAGAATTTTATGACTTATTATAACTTAATTTCTTCAATTATTTTTAACTCATCCATGGCTATTAAAAATACATAATAAGCTTAATATTTTTCCATCTTCTGGAAAAATTCAATATATAATATTTTAGGCACAAAATATTTTTTTTGGAATTTTTCATTTTCCTCAAGTATTTTTCAAAAATCTGTTTTTAGTTCATAACTTAGGAAAGTTAGTTATACCGTGCTCAATTACAAAAATTCTCAACTCTTGGCAGAATCTTACACGTATTAACATGAACTTAATGTTGACTTGTTAATATTCTAACCTTTTTGTTTTGATGATGACTTGATATGATGGACTAATTTGTTTATTGTAAAATTGGATTGTTGTCTAAAGACTTTGAAGATTTGAGTCCTAAGAAAAATATGTAATGTCATTGCAAATATTTAATTTTTCAATACAAGGCTCTAGGACATTTTATGTGTGCATTAAAATGTGATTAAATATTTTGTGCATGCCTAAGAATTTTATATTATGCTAACTGTTATTACATGATGGCAGATTTTAGATGGTTAGTATTTATATATTATTATGCATGCGTAAAAATTAAAATTATCCGGATTATATTTGCCATGTGTTATGAAATTTTAAGAGTTTTGTTTTTATAAAAGTATTTGTATAACACATGTGCATCAGACTTGTTGGAAACCTAAAAGGTGTTGGTAAGTTAAAAGTGGTGGCTGCAGAGATATGATTACTTGGATTGCATGAATCTTGGAAATATAAGATAATCATTATCTTGAAAAATGGTTTACACTACTTCATTTTTAATTACCAAACTAACACTTCATTATCTGTTCAAGTAAGAGTCAGTAATATTCATAAGGTGGCAGTTATTATGGATTATTTGAGTTTTACACGAAACCTATTTATGGGTTATCTTTGACATAGTCTATATCTTTTAAGAAATGTTTCCAACGAAAATAAAAATGTTACTTATCTTTGGGAATTTTTGTTGGCAACGTAAAAAATTCAACGGAACTGTTTTATGGAGCAACGATAATAAATTGGGCTGTAAAAATAATTGATATCGGTGATATAAAGAATAACACTTGAATTAATTATTGCACTCATATACTTGAAAAGCTACTTCATTATTCTTGGTGCAAAATTTCCAGCTATTGTGCGATTATATTCAGATAATTTATTATCTATTTTCATGAGCTTCATATGGGTGATATCTCTTCTTCTACTTGATCATTAAATTCATTAGTTGAGCCTTGCATTGTTAAATTGTTTATTTGCTTTGATCATTAGACCTCTATACTTGTAATCTTAAATTTTTAGACTAAGTTTTGTCTAAAGGAATTTAATCTAGGTGGATTAAGGTTTGTTTATAAACAGGTTCAAGGAAGCACAGGTGCTTAAGGAGTGTATTGGTGCACACAGAGAAAGTGTGCTCAAGTGAATTATTGTAATTCAAATTTTGATAGAATCTGTTTTGTAACAAGGGTCATTTTAAAGAAATAAAAGTGAGTCTCCAATACTAGTAGGTATTGGACGTGAACTAGGCTATTATTATAGAGGGTAATAGCTGAACCACGTAAAAAATTTTGGTGTTGATTTTCTCGCTTGCTTTATTTTAATATCTTCAAGATAGTTAATTTTATTAATAATCAAAATTTAAATATTTGCTTCATCTTGAGATAATTTGTTAACACCAAGTATTTTCTTTGACTTATAAATTCACCAAAATATTTTCTTAAAAAGTTAATTCGGTAGACCATATTTATTCAGCAAGCTGCATTCATCAAAATAGTAGGTTGAATTAAGTCGTTTGGTTTAAAGTACAAAAATTGGTCATTGATTGCTCCCACACTTATTCAACCCCCCTTCTAAGTGTGCCTTATCTGAATTTCATTTGGTATCAGAGCTTGGCTCTACTTACTAGGTCTTAAAGGTGACTTGTAGGGAAAGATTCGATATTTATTACGGTTCGGGAACAACAATCAAGAAGGTTAATCAACCAATAGACCTCTATCTTTGTATGAAACCCTGTAAGACCCCAATTTTTTTAATAAAGATAATTTTTCTATAAATATCATTTTTAAATATTATGGAATGAATTTGATATAATGTTATAGTTGTGGGTAATATTTATAAATTTTGCAAAATACATGAGTTATTATATAATATTTGATTGGTGGGGAATATTCATTTTAATAGGAATATTAAATGCGGCGACACAATCATTAAGTGGACCCTATAACGGAATTATTATCGGATTGAGAAAACGACAAAAATATTTTATGAAAATAACGACGGAAGTTTTACCGTTAACTGTTGAAACACCCAGTGTTAAAAGTACAGGAATACGCGTGGTTGCATAGTAGCACACGGTATTGATTATTGATGCTTACGTGAGAAGTCACTCAGTTTTGTTCAATTATTGCTTCAGTAATTGTTGCATAAATCTCACGTTATTTGATTCAATTATTGTTGATATTTTATATATTATTAAATCAATAATTGATATGACAGAGTTATTAATATTATTATTTACAATATTAACGATGCCTAGAAGTTACTGCTTGGGAGAGGTTTGGTCACCTAATTAGCGGCATGATAGGGAGAAATCCTTATTGGAAAGCCCCCTCTTTCCTGGGAACGACCTGATCGATTAATATTGTGAATTATAATAATGATGATAAATGTTGTTAAATATATTGAGGTATCTTTTTATGAAGTCACGGAAGTTTATATATATATATATATATATATATATATATATATATATAAATTTTGTTTTATTAGTATTATTAATGTAATAAAACAGAAAAGCTTTTTATATAAAACAGAATACTTTTATAAAGTTATTTATTTTATTAGACTATAAATAGAATATATTATATTCTATTATGCATAGTGTTTTGCATAGTAAAATCTTTTTATATAAAACAGAATACTTTTTTAAAGTTATTTGTTTTATTAGATTTTAAATAATATATATATATATATATATATATATATATATATATAGAATATAGTATATTTTATTGCATAGTATCCTTTCCATTTTTCTATAAATATGATGCTTAGTTAGAATTGACATCACACCAAAAATTCAGAGAATTCTCTTCTATAATCTTGAGCGTATTTTTTTAGAGTTTTAAGAAGCTTTGAGCGTAGTGTAAGTTTTCTTCAAGAATATCCTCGCCTTACAAGTCGGAATACTCTTCTTTTACGATAAGGGGTATTATTTCTTTCGTATTCATGAAGAGAACTTCTGTTACTCCATTCTTTATCATTCTGTTGGAATAACCTGTATACGCGGACTACCCTATACTTGGTGAAATTCTTCTGTTATTCCATTCTTTATTATTATGTTGGAATAACACATATGTGAAGTACCGCATACATGGTGAAATTCTTACATTATTCCATTCTTTATTATTACGTTGGAACATCACATACATGCGTTCTGGCGTGACTTAGTTCCGTCATTTATTATTACATTTGAACATCCCGTTGATGCAATTTACTTTGACCTAGTTCCATTATTTATTATTACATTGGAATATCACATACGTGTGTTTACGCATGACCTAGTTCCGATTGTTTATTATTACATTGGAATAACACATCATGCTGATCTATCGCATGCCTGGTGATTTCTTTTGTTATTCCATTCTTTATTATACTCAGTTGGTTAAAGTTTTGGATTTTATACTCCATGAAATTAGTGGAATATCTTTGATATTTGCGCTTCATCCAGTATCTTTTCATGGAAATATTCTTCTGAGCATTCTTGGGTTTTACCCCACAAAGCAATATCATGTTGACAATTTGGACGTTATTGGTTCCAGGATAAATTAATTCTTGAACTTGTTTTATTGAATTCTTATATCATTGTCATCATCCTCATGTTTATATTATGTTGAAAGTCATCTGTGGCATGTAGTGCATAGATGGACTTGGTATGATTATGACTAGGGATTATTCGGTATAATCGTAACCGTAATATTACAAATGATGTGATAAAAGTCCTCATTGGCCCGTAGTGCATTGATGGACAGTTGTTGGCATGATCATGACCATTGATGAATACACAAATAACCTTGGCCCGTAGTGCATGGATAATTTGTGGTCGTGATATCTTAATGAATATCCGTAAGTGGTCGAAAGGGGGATGATGTGGATTATTTATTGTTTGAGTCTCGGCGATAAAAGTGATGAAAAACTTTTTAAATCATAAAAGATAGTAGATTTTATTCTCTACTTGACTTTTTAATAGATTGCTTGTTCAGTTGCAGTTAAACTTGATGTTTGTTATATTTTATCAGTTTAACACTGTTGAAGGCTAACGATAATTTTTTTTTTGCATTATCTTAGTCATAATATTTCTTACTGGGCTAGTTGAGCTCACCCTTTTGCTTTCATTGTTCCCTTCAGGAAATGAGAACGTAGCAGGGACTAGTCGGGGAACGAAGTGACGGTCCAGACGATAGCATTAGTAGTCCTCACTATTCTATGAAATAGTGTGATAATAATTGTAATGATGACTTATTCTGAGAGTGAATATTGTCTAGAAGACAATATTTGTATTAAAACTCACAGCTCTTGTTGTATTTTAAGATTGTATTTTTATTCTGTACCTTATATTTGGCGACTCAGAATAGGTGATGTATACTTATTTTGGGGGCGTCACAGGAACAGAAAACTATAACTTCTGGAAATTCCGAATGAGGATCTACCTTAAAAGAGATCCTTGGGAATGGTGGGTTGTGGAGAATGGACCAATTATTCCAAGAAAGGATGATGGTACTCCAAAGACACTGCTAGAGATGGACTCAACTGAGACTTCCATGGTTTCCTATGTTTCAAGGGCTATGAACACACTACTTAGTGGCATGGTACAATCCGATATTGACAAAGTTTCCTAATACAACACAGCTAAGGAAATTTGGGACACTATAGTTGTGAGCCATGAAGGAACATCCAAGGTTCGAGTAGTGAAACTAAGCATGCTCATGCACGATTATGAAATGTTCAAACTCGAGAAAGATGAAACTATAAAGATGGCTCAAGCAAGGTTCCTTGTTCTTCTGAACTCCTTAAAGCTACAGGACAAATCCATTCCACAAAGTGAGATTAACCGTAAGTTACTTCGGGCTATGCCCAAGAGGTTTGCTTCTAAAATCACTACTCTTCAAGATTCCTCTACTATATCTACTATGGATATACTAACTCTTTTTGGTGAACTTAAGGAATATGAACATCAGTTAAAGAGGTATGATGATGAGAAAGAAACTCCTTGAAGAAAGGTTTTAGCTCTTAATGTAGGAAATGAAGAAGAGCTTGATGATGATTCGGATGAAGAGATAGCCATGATGTCAAGAAGACTCAAAGGACTTCTATAAAGAAAGAATAAACGAATCTTCAACTCGAATAAAGCCAAAGGAAAGAAAACCAAGGAAACATGTTTTGAATGTGGACGTCCAGGGCACTTCAAGAAGGATTGCTTTCAACTGAAGAATAAAGGAAAACTGGCTTCAAGGATAATAAGAGAAACAAGGCACTTATTACTTGGAGTGATGAAGAAGAATCTGAAGTTGAGGTCGATGCCAAGGCTAAAATAGCTCAAGTATGCTTCATGGGAATAGAAGATGAATCAAATGAGGTATCTAATTTTGAGATTATTTCTTTGAAACAAGAAAATGATAAATTGAAATAAAAGAATGCATATTTGAAAGACTTGGTAAATACATTAATGAGTGAGGTAGAATCTTTGATAGATGAAAAGAAAGATATTGAAAAGGAATCTACATGTAAAGAAGAAAAGGTTTTAATTGCTAAAATTGATTATTTAGATAATTATAACAAAATACTTTTCAATAAGGCAAATTTTTTGAATAATGTGGTCCAAAAATTAACAAATGAACTAAAAATGAGAGATGTATGTATTGATGCATTTAGTGATAAATCACTTGATAAAATTCTTCCTGATAATGAACTTAAAAAAGAAATAGATTCACTAAAATTATCTCTTGCTAAATTTGTTCAAGGTGAAGAAAATTTAAATGTCATATTAGGTAAACAAAAACCTAGCTTTGAAAGACAAGGAATTGGTTATAATCCTATACATAAAAAGGGTGATATAAAAATGTTAAAATCAAAATCACGTTTTAGATTAAATTATTGCTCTTCTTTTACAACATGTAAAAATTGTGGTATTAAAGGTCACTTGGACATAAACTGTTTTCAGAAAAATAAAATTAAAAAGGTATGGGTTAAAAAGGATGATTTACGTGCAACTAACATTAAAGGACCCAAAAAGATGTGGGTACCAAAAGGATGAATTATTTTTTCTTGACAGGTATGTCTCAAGGCAAGGGTTCCATCTCAAAAATGGATTCATGATAGTGGATGCTCACGTTACATGACTAGTGACAAATCAAAGTTTGTGGAACTAAAAATCAAGAAGAAAATTGGTACAGTTACATTTGGAGAAAATTGAACCTGCGAAATAATCGGAAAAGGTAAAATAGGAAATGGTAAGGTTAATATTAATAATGTATATCTTGTGAGTGGACTTGAATTTAATCTGTTGGAAGAATGCATATCTTGATTTGATGTTTATTGTAATCGTTCATGATTATATGTGAAGTCCTTCAAGGAATATATGTACAAGGACTTAGTGATAGATCAAAATTATTCGGCTGATCTAAGCTTTCAATGTTCATCATTCTGTAAATGAATGTATAGATAAAGAGATCAAAGATGTTAGGTTGATCTATATCTTGAAATGTAATAGATAGGTTTCAATCAGATTTGTTGTCTAATGAGCTGAGCAAAAGTCTGCAGAAGTCAAGGTAAAATCGTAGAGAATCAAGGATAGAAGTATGATTACCTTGAAGGGCCTCTCCAGAGATCGTAGAGTGGTCCAGACATTTGCCAAAGCTAACTCAAAGATCGTAGAGTGGTCCAGACATTTTCCGAAGCCAACTCAGAGATCGTAGTGTGCTCTCAGAAATGTAAAGTCTGCGAAACAAGTAAGTGAAGATCGTAGTGTGCTCTCAGAAACGTAGAGGTTGCGAAACAAGCAAGTGAAGATCGTAGTGTGCTCGTTCTTAAGAGAAATCGTAGTGCTCTCGTTTGCTTGAATCCAACACCAAGGTGGAAAGACACCACGATAAGAATCGTAGAGTATCATCTGGTTGTGTCAGAAGATGTGGGCCTTGATCATTTGTTCAAAGATAAAATCTTAACAAATGTGAAATGGGTTACAAACATTAAAATAATCACTAGTACCAATGGCATGAAAATATCCTAAGTATGCAACAAAGAGACGTATTCAAGAAGCTAAGGAAAGGACAATGGGACAGAGGAAAACACCTTTTTAGGTGTTAGGTGAGAAAGCAGTCTGCTATGTCAGTGGGCCAAAATGCAATTCAGAAGATATGCAGAAAAGTCTTTATCAAAGTTCAGAAACGTCAAACGCATTAAATGCTTCAACGGATGGATTCAACGGGCAGATTTCAAAGATCACATATATGCAAGACATATGCAGATGATTCAAGTAAGCAAGCAATTGAAGAAAAAGGAAGAATACTCAACGCTCAACTCTACGATCTAAGGAAAAAGAAAGCACACGACTACTCGGTTCTTTCGAACAAGAGCTTAGCAGGCCGAGGTAGCACCAATCAAGAACTCAAAAATAGCCAAACAAGTGAAGTAAGAAGTTCCAAGTCAGAAGGACTTGAAGAGTTCTAAAGTGAACTGTGAAGAACCAAGTCTGCTGGACTTGAGGAGTTCAAGAGTGAACTAAGAAGTTCCTAGACTGCTGGTCTAGAAGGAATCTGTGAGATTTAAAAAGTGTAAAAGACATCCTTAGTGGATTTCCTATTCGAGGAGTAGAAGAGTGGACTAGGAGCTTTAATTGCTCTGAACCACTTAAAACATCTGTGTCTATTTCATTCTTGCTATAACTGCTATAACTGCTATAACTGCCTCACTCTTATTAACTCACTATCTAAAAGGGAGATCAAAAAAACCTTAATTCCGTTGTGCTTAAATCATTATCAAAAGTTACAAAGTAAAAAGAAAAGATTTTTAAATATCTATTCAACCCCCCCCCTTCTAGATAACTATTGTGCCTTCGGGAACTAACAATTGGTATCAAAGCTGGTTCTATTATATATCCTACAAAACTTGAGTAGATCCAATGGCACACTTACCAAGCGAATCAAAGACTGGAGGAGGCAGCAAGCCACTTATGTGCAACAAAGATAAATTCGCCAACTAGAAATTTCAGATGCAAGCTTACATGGATTCAATAGATGAAGATCTATTTGAAACTATTTAGAATGGGCCCTACGTTCCTACAAAGCTTGCACCAACTACAGATGATCTAAACAAAATACAGATCAAGGTCAAAGGAGGATGAACAGACAACGAGAAGAGAGCTATTCAACTCGACAAAAAGGCCAAGAACATTTTGTTTCAATCCTTAGAAGATGATCTGTTTAAAAATGTGGTCAACAGCAAAACAAAAAAGGAGTTTAGGAAGCACTGCTATCAATGTATGAAGGAACGGAAGAAGTCAGAGAAAAAAAATAATCTCTTCTGACACAGCAATATGAAATGTTTACACACATTCAAGGAGAAAACGTCACTGCCACCTACGAGAGATTCAACGTTCTGCTTAACTCTCTACGAGCCTATGGAAAGATCTATCCAAACAAAGATCTAATCATAAAATTCATGAGAGCCTTACCAAGCAAGTGGGATGCCAAAACTAATGCTATTAGAGAGTCAAAGAATCTCCATGAGATGACCATTCAACAGTTATATGGCAACCTTCTTACATACGAACTGGAGCTGACTCAACGAGCAGAAACTCTATCTGAAGGAAGAAAGAAGGATAAGGGAGTTGCTCTCAAAGCAACAGAAAGCACCTCCAAGGTCAACACTGAAATTGACTCTGACTATGATGAAGATGATGATGAGGACTTTGCAATGCTGGTAAAGAGACTTAGAAGGTTCATGCGTAAAGGCAAAACTAGTAAGCCAAAGAAAGTCAACAACTACAGCAGCCATGAGCAAATGAATGATCTATGTTATAATTGCCAGAAACCTGGCCACTTCATTGCTAACTGCAACAAACCTCTTAGAGAAGAACTAAAGAAGAAATCACATTTAAAGAAAGAATACAAAGGCAATAAAAGGCCTCAGAAGAAAGACAAAGGCCTTGTAGCTGGAGGATCGTGGAGTGACTCAGACAATGACTCAAGTCCATAATTTGGAGATGATGAAGATCCTCAAATGGCAAATCTTTGCCTGATAGCCAAGAATGCAAAGAACAAATAGAACTCCAACATACATGAAGTAAGTATAGATGAGGTATTTGACTTTAACTCTCCTGATGTAGACATTGATAATTTAAGAACTGCATTGCATGGTATAACATTTGATCTGCATCAATGCATGAAGTGGTTTAGAGTTCTGACTAAAGACTATTCACTTCTTAAAAAGAGAAAGAAAAAGTTCAAGAAGAACTAGAAACAGCTCTTCTAAGTACTGATTCTCTTTCCAAGTTTGTAGCTGAGAATATGCTCTTGAAACAGACCAATGAGCTCAATGCAAAAAGAAAGTAAAGTCTAACCTCTAAAATTGGGGAACTAGAAAAGATAATCTCTACATGGAATAAATTCTCTTCATCCATGGACTCCCTAATCTCTAGCCAGAGAAGTGTCTCTAACAGGACAGGTTTAGGCTTTGGGGAATCTGCCTCAGAGCCATATGTGGAAAAGGTAAAGGAAACTAGCACTAGTAATGCCTCAAGTTTTAGTAAAGGAATTATATTTGTGAAATCCTCATAAAAGGATAAGCCAATCAAACCCTGCTCTACTGATTCAATCCATATTCTAAGGAGTAAGGGATCTCATTCCGGCCTGGGTTTCAAAAAAGAGAAGAGTAACCCAGCCACTACTCACCAACCTCGAAGGATCGTAGAGTCAAGTAAGACCAACTCTACGAACCAACTAGTAAGGTAGAATAGAGGTAAGGTACACTCCTCACAATTCATAAAACACAAGGACATATGGAAGAAGGAAAATCAGCTCAACAGAAGAATAACTAAAGATCCACAAAAGTCCAAATGGAAGAAGAATTCTCACACACACACAAACATGCATCATATTGGATGTTTTGTGTGCTCTGCAAAGATTAATACAAGGTGCGCAAAATGTCATTATAATTCCATGCATATGAGACCCAAAATCATGCAGATTTGGGTCCCCAAGGGTACTAACAAAGTAAGACCCATGCAAGTATGGGTACCAAAATGAAGGTTTAATGTTACCACAGTAAAAGAGCTCCACGATCACAACCTAGTATCTGGACAGTGGATGCTAAAGGCACATGACTGGGAACAAAGCCCTTCAGTCTAACTACATAGAGAAGGAGGGTCCCTCAATCACCTTTGGAGACAACAGCTCTGGCAAGACAAGAGGATATGACTCAACTAGAAGTGTTGCAGTATCCTTCAGTAAAGTGGCCTATATGGAAGGATTACAACACAATCTTCTAAGCATTAGCCAACTCGACGACAAGGGTCATCAAGTAACATTCCTCAACAATCAATGTCAAGTCCGAGACTTGAAGACATCTGATATAAAGTTAACCGAAACAATAGAAGGAAATGTCTACACAGTAAATCTTGGACAACTATGTTCAGACGAGACAATAGGCTTTCTGGCTAAAGCATATGAAGAAATGAGTTGGCTATGACATCGAAGACTATCTCATCTCAACTTCAAAAGCATATCCAAATTAGCTTCAAAAGATCTAGTTGCAGGCTTACCCAAGTTCAACTTCGTTAAAGAAAGGTTGTGCAATGCCTGTCAACTTGGAAAGCAGATCAGAAGCTCATTCAAGAGCAAAACTGCTAACTCAATTGACAAGCCCCTGCAGTTGCTCCACATGGATCTATTT
Source organism: Panax quinquefolius (assembly GCA_020205615.1). Taxonomy (NCBI): domain Eukaryota; kingdom Viridiplantae; phylum Streptophyta; class Magnoliopsida; order Apiales; family Araliaceae; genus Panax; species Panax quinquefolius. The sequence continues at coordinate 165,415,804 of CM035156.1, forward strand.
GGGCCAATTCCAACAATGAGCCTCGGAAGGAAGAGATAGTCACTGGTCATAGTCGACGATTACACCAGATTCACATAGGTATTCTTTCTGACCTCGAAAGATGAAACAAGCTCTCAACTGATCAAGATGTTCAAACTAGTAATGAGCGAGAAAAAAGAGAAAATTAAGGCTATAAGGAGTGATCATGGCAGAGAGTTTGACTTCTCTGAAATGGACCAGTTCTGCACAGACAATGACATCAGTCATAACTTCTCAGTCCCACGAACTCCTCAACAAAATGGAGTAGCTGAAAGAAAGAACAGGACACTAATAGAGGCTGGAAGAACTCTACTAGCAGCAGCTCATCTGCCTGAGTACTTCTAGGCAGAAGCTGTCAACACTGCATGCTACACTCAGAACGGATCACTGATACACTCTACGATTAAGAAGACTCCCTATGAACTGTGGAAATGAAGAAAGCCAAGTGTCAGCTACTTTCATGTATTCGACTGTGCATGCTATATTCTCAACAATAGAAAGCAGTATTTAACAAAGTTTCAATCCAAGTCAGACGAAAGAATCTTTCTTGGATATGCCACAGACAGTAAGGCCTACAGAGTGTTCAACAAGAAGACACTAAGTGTTGAAGTCTAGATTCACATCGTCTTTGATGAAACAGACTTAGACAAAATAGTACTGCAAGACACTACGACCGACAATTTAGACACTACGAATGAGGTCGTTGAGCTCAACACTACAGTCGTAGTTCCAGATAGTGAAATCGTTGAACAAGAAAATGAGATCGTAGAGAGGCTTATACAAGATAACGAACCTTCACATCAACAAGCAGATATAGATCTTGAAGACCTCAGACAAGAAGGCATCAGGACAGATGTCCCAACAGGAAGTAGATGGGCAAGAGATTACACTCAAGATTTAATTATTAGAGATCCGAGTGCAAGAGTCAAAACAAGAGCTGCCACCCAAAATGAATGTTTTTATCTAAGCTTCATATCACAAATGGAACCTAAGAAGATAAAAGATGTTATGGAAGACTCCAGCTGGATAGAAGCCATGCAGGAAGAACTTAATCAGTTCAAAAGAAGCAAAGTATTGAGATTGGTACCAAGCCCAAAGAATCATCCTGTTATAGGAACCGAGTGGGTCTTTAGAAATAAGATGGATGAAGATGGAGTAATAACCAGAAATAAGGCAAGACTAGTGGTGAAGGGTTACTCTCAAGAAGAAGGCATTGACTACGATGAGACATTTACACCTGTTGCAGACTAGAAGCCATCAGAATATTCCTTGACTTTGCTGCTCACATGAAATTCAAGTTCTTTCAGATGGATGTCAAAAGTGCATTCTTGAATGGTGAACTTCAAGAAGAAGTCTATGTAGAGCAACCTCAAAGTTTCATCAATCCATCTCTTTCTAATTATGTCTATAGATTAGACAAAGCCTTATATGGTCTTAAATAAGCACCTAGAGCATGGTATGAAACACTAACTAACTTTTTTATTGAAAATGGGTTCACTAGAGGTAGGGTAGATACCACACTATTTCTTAGAAAGCATAAAGATAAAGTCTTATTAGTTCAAATATACGTTGATGACATTATTTTTGGATCTACTGATGAAAAGTTATGCAAGAGATTCTCCAAGCTTATGCGAGAAAGCAAGTTTGAAATGAGTATGATGGGTGAGTGAATTTCTTCCTTGGACTGCAAGTAAAGCAAACTGATGAAGGAATCTTCATAAACCAAGCCAAGTACATTAAAGATTTACTTAAGAAATATGGCATGGAATCAGCTTCTCCCATAAAAATCCCAATTGCTCCTGAAACCAAGCTTGACAAAGATGAAAAAGGTAAAAGTATTGATATAACTCAATACTGAGGTATGATAGGCTCTCTTTTATATCTAACTGCAAGTAGACCGGACATAATGTTTGCAACATGCATATGTGCTAGATTTCAGGCTAATCCTAAAGAATCACATTTAACTGCCGTAAAGAGGATTTTCGGATATCTCAAAGGGACACCTCACTTAAGGCTTTGGTATCCCAAGGAGTCCTCATTTGAACTAACATGCTACATAGATGCTGATTTTGCAGACTGCAAAATAGATAGAAAAAGAACTAGTAGCAATTGTCAGTTAGTAGGAAATAGACTTGTGTCCTGGTTCAGCAAGAGGCAAAACTTAGTATCTACTTTGTGACACCCCCAAAATAGGTATACAACACCCATTCTGAGTCGCCAAATACATGGTATAGAAACTACTACAAATTTATTAATACAATTATCGTGCAAAATACGACAACACATAAACTGTGAGTTTAAATACAAATATTATCATCTAGACAATATCCACACTCAAATAAGTCCTCATTACAATTATTGATACAGTACTATTTTACAAAATAGTGAGGACTACTAAAACAACTTCTAGAACCATCATTCCACACCCCGACTAGTACTCGCCACATTCTCATCTCCTGAGAAGAAAAATGAAACAAAAAGAAAAGGGTGAGATCAATTAGCCCAGTAAAGAATATTATGACTAAGATAATATAGAACAAATTATCGTTAGTCTTCAACAGGGAAAAATCTGATAAAATACAATAGACAACAAGTTCAGATCAATATTCAGAAGGAAATAATAATTCATAGAAAAGTTACGTAGAGAATGAAATCTACTATTATCTATGAATTTAAAAGTCCATCATCAATATTTTATCCCTGTAACATCAATCAATATACATCTTGAATCAAATATTCATCTTTGCACTACAGGCCAAAGATATTCATCAGTTGGTCATGTTCATCTCAACACATATACATCTTTGTACTACGTGCCAAAGATATTCATAAGAAAATCAACCATCTTTGCACTACAGGACAAAGATATTCAATAATATCATCATTTAGGACTGAGGATGATGAAAAATATTTTAAATAAAATAAATCCAGTGAAACAAAAGAACAAATATTAAGAATTCGTACTTTAAACAATCCAAGTTCAAAAATACTTCATAAATAACCATTGTGAAGTAAAATTCAAGAATGAAGACCAAAACATGGATACAATCAAAGCTAGTATCCATAATTGATATTTTGGACAAAAAATGAAAATTTAATTTTTTTATGAATAGTGTCGTATACGTGAATAGTGCCGTATACGTGAATAGTAACCCCGACACTAAAAGACAAGAATTTCACAAGAAAAATCTTACAAATATTCCGGCATAATGATATTAGAAGAAATAATATTATTTAAAAAAAAATAACATCCCTTACCTCGAAAAGACAGTACTTCTGATTGGAATACTGGATAAAGTGCTGAAGGGATCTTGCACCATATAGCAACACTCAAAGTATCAAAATACTCATAAGAATACGCTCGATAATATAGAGAGAGAAAACTTATTTTTGGTGTGATTTTCAATTCTAACCTAAGCACCCTATTTATAGAAAATTGCTTAGAACACCAAAGTAGAAAATTTAATAAAATATTAATATTATTTATTTAAATTCCTACGCCCACCTTGAATAACTGAATTCAGCCATTTCAACAACCAGTGGGGCACACCAAACATATCAAAAACATATTTCTTTTAAATTTTTTTAAAACTTTAAAAAAATAATTATTTCGGAACTTTAGAACTTCAATAATTCATAATAAATAGCCCTTTTATCAGAAAAATTCAAATCTTAAGTCCATTCCATAAGAAATTTAATTCTCTACAACTTTGCCGAAGAAAGTTTTTCCAAATTCCAAACAAAAATTGACAGAAATCCACATACGGACGATTTTACAGGCTATAATCAAATTTCGATCAAGAAATGGGTCCATGAGCATGTTTAACATGTTTTAACATTTATTGTAATAAAAATTCTTCCTCCTCATTTATTCATATATCCCACATTCATTATAAAAAATATCACCATTATTATATTATTATAATATAATGAATTATTTTATCGAGAAAAGATAAAATATCAATTTTCAACGATTATCACATTAAAAATTTTCTCCATCTATATCCACATAAAATGAATATTTTCCTTATCGTAATAATCAATAATTAATTATTCATAAATAATATTAGAATCAATCTGAAACCAGACTAAGTAGTTCCGAGGAAGAGGGGCTTTCAATAAGAATTTCTCACTTCATGGTAGTATGATTAGATGACCAAACCTCTCCTTAGATAGAACTTTCTAGACATTGCCAATAATTTTATCTAATAATATTATCCAAATAATATGAATTATTGATCTGATAAAAGAAAATATTGCACAGTGACAATTATTGAAACAATAATAATATAAAATATCAAAGTAGCAATTATTGAATCAATAAAATAAAATATTGAACAGTAATTAATGTAACAATTATTGAGTAGTGCCTTTTACGTAAGAATCAATAATTGGTGCAATCTAAATAATGCTGCTACTATATTTTTAACCATAGAGTATTTCAACAAGATTAATCTGAGTATAACTACGTCGTTATTTATAAACAACTTATACTTGTCATTTTCTTCATCATCCAATCGCTTTTACATGGGCCCACACAAGGAAATTTCTTGGCGGTAAATACGAATATTCCCGATAAAGAAGAATATTCCACGACCAAACGAATATTCCCCAACAACAATGAATATTTTATAACCACTTGCTTATTTAAAATATTTGCGCATTTTACCCATAACTAACTACATTAATCAAATCAACCCTTACTATTTCAAAATAATATATAGAGGAAATTCAATTTCATTTATAATAAGTTGGGGTCTTACACTTAAACTGCAGAAGCTGAATACATTGCTGCTGGCAGCTATTGTGCTCAGATCCTATGGATGAAAAATAACCTAGCAGACTATGGGTTTGAATTCAAATCCATACATGTTCACTATGATAACACAAGTGCCATAGCAATAACTCATAATCCTGTCATGCATTCTAGGACTAATCATATAGAAATAAGGTATCATTTCATTAAGGATCATGTGAAAAATGGAATAATATCTTTACAATATATCCCTACTGAAAATCAACTTGATGATGTCTTTACAAAACCTCTAGATGAATCCAAATTTAACAAGTTAATAAGTGAGCTAGGCTTGCTTAATTTACAACCATGAAATATATACTCTAGTTTTTGCTGACCATACAGATACAAAGACTGTGTTAGAAATCATGGACATGATCAAGGGAAGCTCACGATCGTAGAGCTGCAGTGACATGAAACTCAACGATCGCAGTTTAGACTCGATGATTGCGGAGCAGACATGACGATTGCTTAACAGACTCAACGATCGCAGTTCAGACTTGACGATTGCTGAGCATACTCAATAATCACAAAGGATACCTCAACGATCGTAGTCCTCCCAAAAGACACGTCAGATGTTAAGGACAAATCAGTGTAACTCTCCTCAGTCAAATTTGTAGAACCAAGCAAAAGTTGACACCTGCCCCACTAAGCAAAATGGAGAGAGGGAAGTTACAAGTACAGTTTGAAAACACCTTTTTAAAATCAGAAGTTCAAAATCTTGTTTCTCTCTTTCTCTCTACAAGCAGAAACCCTAACTCTCAAGAAGGCTCAATCAACCATACTCCTTGCAAAGAAATCAATGACAGCCTCCAACATCATCTCTGGATACAGACTCTGTTTTGATGAGTTCAAAATAGCTGAACCCAAATTTCACAAAACTCTGTCATTGATAAAGAAGGCTGGTCTCGAAGAAGCTCTGGGTACGAGCACTATAATCTACCCTGAGCTAATAAAAGAATTCTACAAAAATGGTGTGTTCGAGAACGACGTCATCACGACGAGGGTCAAGGACGTAGAAATCAAGCTGAAGGCTAAGGACATCAACTAAACCCTAGGTTTCAAATCTCAAGGATATTCGTTCATAAATGGCATAGATTTCACGAAGGACTTAAAAGGATGCATCACAAGAAATTCCCCACTGTCAAAGGATACAAGAAAAAGGAGTTTCCTCAGAGGTACAAATTTCTGGCACACATTGTTGGAAAATGTATATGCTGCAAGAGCTCAGGCCACAATTTTGTAAACGAAGTACAACTCAAGCTCATGACAGCCATCAGTTGTGGGATACAACTTAATTATGGAGCCCTGTTGCTTGAATGGATTGGGAAGTTGATTCTCAGCTCGAAGAAATCAAAGAGCTCTGGGAAGATGATCTATGGGCGTTTCATCAGCATCATCCTATAGTCTGTTTTGGGTGATAAGATAGGGGATAATGAAGGAGAATCAATCAATCCAAACAGACAAATGACCTAACAACTGTTCAAGAACTGGAAAAGGAATCCAGCTGAAAATGTACGAATGATGTCTGAATCCAGTGGGAGGACACCTGATGCAAAAGAGTCCAGAATCTCGAGAAATATGTTCGTGGTCAGGGAGACTGAAGAAGATGAAGGAGAAACTAATAAGGAATAACCCTCTTCACTGGTCAGAAAAAGTAAGGGAAAGAGGAAGCTAAAGGCTCAAATGGCAGAAGAACCACAAGGGTCTACCACTGATATGCCTATAGAGTCTTCTAACATTCAGACTCTGAGAATCCTAAGAAGAAAAGAACAGCAAGTTGAGGCAGATGAAGACAGAGCTACCATCTCACAGCTGCTAAAGAAGAACAAAAATAGTCACAAGCCCAAGAGTCCATCTGTCTCCTCGATCGTAGAGTCTCTACCTATGATACAGACTAGATTGGATGCCTCTCCCAGAGAAGTTGTTGCACCAGAGACTCTGGCTGATCAACAGTTCAAAGCTGAAACTGAAGGAAGAATTGAGGATGTGGCTCTGCCCATAAAGTCTAAAAGAAACTTGTCAAGAAATACATTCTTGTCAATGAAAAGGACTTAAAGGAGGAAGATAAACGAATAGCTGTTGAGAAGGAGCCATCCGAAGCTGGGCTAGAAAACACTACTCAAGCTGAGGGGGAGATATCTAAAGTTCTCACCCTAGAAAGTGCTCTGGCTGAGGGGGAGCCACTGGAAATGAAAATGGATGATCATGTTGAGGGGGATCCTCGTGATATCCTCATAACAGAAGAAGATGCTCCTACAAAAAATAAGAGAGAACCAGAGCAAGAACAAAGAGAAGACGTTGAGGTAGTGAAATCCTTGAGCAAAGACAGAGAAGAGGACGAAGATAATGAGGTCGAGATCATCGTTGTGGGCTATGATGGGTACAGGAAAGCTATCTGCGATCAGCTGTTCTCCTATTTACCCATGATGCCTTTTCATCAAGCTCAAATTCTAAACTCCTGGAATCATATATTTTGGAGCTATAAAGAATATCCAACCATCTCTGTGTTGGTTCATGGATTTCCAGGCAACTTCAACTTTGCCAAACAACTAATCACAAATGGTCCCTCTTCAAGAATTATGCATGAGGTATTATCTATCCCAATCTTTTTCAGAGTTAATCACTATCCACTATCTTTTTTCAGCCAATTTTATGAATTTCCAAGCTGGTTAGAAGTGGTTCTTAATCCACTAAATCAATTCCCAGTTGTAGAATCCCAAAATTCTATAACTAATGAACCAAATGTGCCCAACTTCATATTGATCCCAACTCCTCTCATCTCTACGATTACTGACACTAACCCCATCGAAGAGTCCCTCACTCAAATCGTAGAGCCACCTACTCCAGACACCCAAACACAGGCCCCTCCATCCAATATTCCCTCCTCATTCACAAATGAATACTTCAACCTTGATCTTGCCCTCTACTCATTACAAGATCAATACAAGAGAACACCCCCTCTTTAAGATCCCAAATTATTAATAAATGAAATTTATTTTCCTCTATTTATTATTTTGAAATAGTAAGGGTTGATTTGATTAATGTGGATAGTTATGGGTAAAATACGCAAATATTTCGAATAAGCAAGTGGTTATAAAATATTCATTATTGTCGGGGAATATTCGTTTGGTCGTGGAATATTCGTCATTGTCGGGGAATATTAAATGACGACGTATGATCTTTTATGGGCCCCATAACTTGAAAAGCGATTGGATGAAGAAAATGATAAATATAAGTTGTTTATAAAGAAGCGGTGTAGTTGTTACTGAGATTAATCTTTGTTGGAATATCCAAATGGGTAAAAAACACACTAATACGGCGTTGTTGAATAGTAGGACACGATATTGCACCAATTATTTATTCTTACGTAAGAAGGCACTACTCAATAATTTTATTACGATAATTCTTTGTTAAGTATTCTATTTTATTGATTCAATAATTGTTGCATTGATATTTTATATTCTTTGTTGTTTGATAAATTGTCATTTAAAGTATTTTCCATTATCGAGACAATAATTCATATTATCCGAATAATATTATTGGATAACATTATTGGCAATGTCTAGAAAGTTACATCAAGGAGAGGTTTGGTCACCTAATTGCTTGGCGCTTGATGAGAGAGATCCTTATTGGAAAGCCCCTCTTTCACAGGAGCGACACGGTTGCCGATCTTGTGATTCTGTAATATTATTTGTGAATAATTAATTATTGATTTATATGATGAGAAAAATATTGATTTTATGTGGATATAGATGGAGAAAATTTTAATGTGACAATTGTTGAAAATTAATATTTTATCTTTTTCGATAAAATAATTCATATAAATATATTATTTTAATAATATATTAATTGGTGATATTTTTATAATGAATGTGGGATATATGAGTATATAAAGAGGAAGAGTATTTTTGTGGCAATAAATGTTTAACACATATTTTGTGTGTTGGTGAACACAATTATTAATAGAAATTTGATTATACACAGTAAAATCGCTTTGATTTGTGGGTTTGGTCAATTTTCATTTTGGAATTTGGAAAACCTTTCTTCTTCAAAGTTGTAGAGAATTGAATTTCCTATAAAAGTCACAAGATTTGAATTTTCTGATAAAAGGCTATTTATTATGAATTATTGAAGTTCAAGCTCAGAAATAATTGATTTTTGGAAGTTTAAAATATTTAAAATAGGAAAACGTTTTGGAATCTTTAGGTGGCCTCATTTAACATGTGTAGGAGCTGAATTCAGTTGGCAAGTGTGCGTATGAGGTTTTGGAAAATATATATTAATATTATATTAAATTTTCTACTTTGGTGTTCTAAGCATTTTCTATAAATAGGGTCTTGGGTTATTGAAAATCACACCGTAAACTCAAGTTTTTTCTCTCTATATTATTTAGCGTATTCTTGTGAGTATTTTGAGTATACTTTGAGTATTGCTATATCGGTGCAAGTTCAAGTCATAACCTATATCCAGGTGTTTCAAAATTTAGAAGTAATGATCTTTCGAGGTAAGGGATGTTATTTTATTTGAAAATGATATTATTTCTTCAATATCATTATCCGAAATATTGGTTGGAAATTTTATCAAATTTGAAACTTTTTCATGTAGGGGTTACTATTCATGATTCTTATTCACGAGTTACTATTCATGAGTTACTATTCACGAAGTTATTATTCACGAGTACTATTCACGAAGCGTGAAGATGTTTTTTGTGAAATTTCTATCTTTTGGTGTGAGTTCTTATTCACGTATACTCGGCACTATTCACGATATCTGACTATATCTGACTATTATTCACCGAAAAATGAAATTTTTTCTTTTGTCCAAAATATCTATTTTGGATACTAGCTTTGATTGTATCCATGTTTTGATCATTCTTGAATTTTACTCCACTCGATTACTTATGAAGTATTTTTGAACTTGGATTGTTTAAAATATGAATCCTTAATATTTTTCTTTTGTTTTCTTTGGATTCGCTTTCTTTGAAATATTTTCATCATCCTCGGTCCTAAATGATGATATATTTGAATATCTTTGGCCTGTAGTGCAAAGATGAATGATTTCTTGATGAATATCTTTGGCCCGTAGTGCAAAGATGAATAGGTGTTGAGATGAATATGACCTACTGATTAATATCTTTGACCCGTAGTACAAAGATGAACATGTGTTTAGATGAACATGACCAACTGATGAATATCTTTATTCAGTAGTGCAAAGATGAATATTTGATTCGATATATATTGTTTGATGTTACTGAGGATAAAATATCGACGATGAACTTTTAAATTCATATATAGAAGATAGTAGTTTGCATTCTCTACTTAACTCTTCTAATGAATTGTTGTTTCCACTGCAGATTGTTGATTTAAAAGCGGTTGTCTATTGGATTCTATTAGATTTTTCCTGTTGGAGACTAACGATAATTTGTTGTATATTATCTTAGTCATAATATTCTTTCTGGGCTAGTTGAGCTCACCCTTTTCCTTTTTGTTCCATTTTTCTTCTCGGGAGGCGAGAATGTAGCGAGAAGTGAAGTGGGGTATGGAATGATGGTTATAGAGAGAGTTGTTTAGTAGTCCTCACCATTTTTATAAAATAATGTATAAATAATTGTGATGAGGATTTATTTGGGTATGTATATTGTCTAGAAGACAATAATTGTATTTAAACTCACAGTATATATGTTGTCGTATTTTGCACGACAAATGTATTAATAAAGTTGTAGTTATTTCTATACCATGTATTTGGCGACTCAGAATGGGTTGGATGGAATGGACCTATTTTGGGGGCGTCACAGTTGGTATCAGAGCTTAGGGATATGATCTTTGGCGGAGATCGGGGAATAGAACTAGGAGGGGAGAGATGAGTAAATCCTTCGCTAGTGTGTCCTACCTAAGCTTATTTGTTAGTTGGTTAGTATATAGGGATATTATGTGATATATTGATTTCCTTAATTAACCCTTTATTTTATGACAAGATTTGAGAATGTCAATTGAGAATATTAATGATGGAGTAAATGAGACCGTGGAGATGCTCAGATTTACCAATGAGGAGCGTGCAACAGTGGCAATGTACATCCTGTGAACAACACAATTGACGAGCAGAGATGATGATGAGCGAGGGATGTTTAGAAGCTTTTTGCAGTTCATGCAAAATCAGACGAGGGAGACTCGTGTTCAAAATATAGGAGGAAATGATAGCAATTCACGGGTGGTCACAGCCAAGCAGTTCAAAGAGTTGGGACCACCAGAATTCTAGGGAAAGCCGGATCCGATTAAGGCGGAGACGTGGGTCAAACAAATTACCAAGATATTCGATGTCTTGGGATGCACGGAGGAACAGAAAGTTCCATTCGCTACTTTTATGTTCTGTAACGACTTGAGACATGGTGGGAATCTTTGAAAGCGTACCATCCATTTACTTTTTCGGCATGTCATGGGAGACGTTTGAAGCAGTTCAATGACAAGTACTTCCACGAAAGTATTCGTCTATATGAAGGAAGTGGAGTTTATTAGACTAGAGCGAGAATAACATGCCGGTGTCCCGAAGACGAGGTGAAGTTCAGAGAGTTATCCGAGTTTGCACCTCATTTGGTGGAGAATGAGGAGCGTATGATGCGGATGTTTTGGAGAGGTTTGAAACCCAACATACGTCGATATCTCATTTCTCATAAATTTTCTCTATTATTGGATGTTGTCAATGAGGCTCGAGTTATTAGAAAGCGAGATAACGAAGTACGTTCAATCGAGGACCATAACCGAGGATCATCTAGAAGATAGCGATCATCGAATAACGATAACCGTGGAGAAAGAAGAATACGGACAAAGGCGGTAACCACTCTGGTGGTAATCGTGGCCATGAAAATAGAAGAAGCGAGTCGGGAGGAGATTTTAAAAGAGGAGATTTAACAACGACCATATGAAGACGAGCAGTCTTGTAAAGAATAGCTGGTTCCAAGGAGGAGAAAGAGCCACCGGTCAGTATGTTACAAATGCGGGAAGAGGGACATATTAGCCCAAAGCGCCTACAACAGTTTAAGGTATGCTATAATTGTGGAAAAGAAGGACATATCGCTCGAGATTATACGATATCAAAACCCGATCCAATGAGAATGGTGACTCAAAAGATCGTCCCGAGAAAAGTCAAAGTCAACGATTCACGGAAGAGCGTTTGTCGTGACTGGGTCAAAATGCGAGGAACCCGAACGAAGTTAGCACGGGTTAGTTAATTATAAATTCTTGCTTGAAGTTTATACCTTACTAGAATCTGGGTTCTACCCATTCTTTTATCTCTCTTGCTTGCGCTCAACGTTTGAACTTGACTACGGAGAAATTAGACTTTGACCTATTTATGGAGACTCCGTTAGGAGAAACTTTCATTACATCCGTTGTTTAGAAATCTTGCTTGATTCAGGTTGGCACTATCACATTACCTGTTAACCTTATTTCTATAGAGATATTTGCTTTTGATGTGATTTTAAGGTTAACTACTCATTATGCCGAAATTGATTACTTTCGTAAGGTTGTTAGTTTTCATATTCCTAAGCAACCTGTTATTCGAATTCAAGCAATCAAACCATTGTAGTCAAACATTTTCATATCAAGCCATGAAGTCATTCGTTTATTATGGATGTCAAGTTTTCTTAGTCCATGTTATGGATTTGAATAAAGACACGTCAGATTTGAATAATATTCTTTGTTGTTATTGATTTTTCTGGACGTATTTCTGAAGAATTTCTTGGTTTACTCCCAAAGCGATATTAAATTTTGTATCGACTTTGAACCCGAAGACAAAACTCATTTCTAAAATCTCATATCGAATGGCTCTATTGAACTTGAGGAGTTAAAATTCAACTATAGAATTTGGTACTTGAGCCTTTATCTGGTGACTTCCTTTGTGGAATGCAAACCGCCGACTCTCGTAGGGGACACCATATTAAATGCGATAGTAAAGCGATAGGTGTCATTGTAACGTCTTATCCAAGGTTGGGATATGAGTCACAGTTGAGAACAACCTAAGTCGGTAATCGAAATACGTAGCTTTCTAGGCTTAGTTGGTTATTATCGGAGATTCGTTGAAGGATATTCTCGAATCGCTATTCCATTAACGCATCTGACTCGTAGAGATACAAAATTCGAATGGAGCAAGGAATGTGGGAAGAGCTTCGAAGAACTCAAGAGGAGACTCATTTCAGCACATGTTCTGACCATGCCATCTTGGAAAAGTGAAGCGTGGTAGGCGACGTGTTGAGTCGAAGATCGTATCAAATCTGAGTACGATATTATCAAAGACTAATTTCAGTATAATTTACAAATAATAGAGATGGAGATGAAAACTCTAGGTACCACGTGATGATATCGAGTATAATCTACTTTAATCGATAAAGTTAAAGATGTTCAAGCACACACCGGAAGTGGTGAATTTGAAGAAAGAGGGCAAGAAGTTGTTATTTCAAAAGCGAGAATCGGTGAGGTGAGGAAAGCTCAAACCTTCGATTTATTAATCCATTTGAAATTCTCGATCGAATAGGAACTGTGGCCTATAGACTCGTTTTACCGCCAAGTATGACGCATGTTCATAATGTTTTTCACGTATCGATGTTACGTAAATATGTGGATGACCCGAACCACGTCATTGAGTTAGAACCAGACGAGATAGCCAGAAGACTTAACGTCACGAGGAGGTACTGTCAAGATCTTGGATAGGAAAGAACATGTCCTATGTCGAGGTTATACCACAAGTTAAAGTTTTGTGGAGAAACCATGCTATTGAGGAAATGACGGGAGTTGGAAGCGGAAATGAAAGCGAGGTATTGTCATCTTTTCAAACACACCAGTACGACGTCAATTTCGAGGCGAAATTTCATAAGGAGGGAGGTTGTAAGACCCCAAATTATTAATAAATGAAATTTATTTTCCTCTATTTATTATTTTGAAATAGTAAGGGTTGATTTGATTAATGTGGATAGTTATGGGTAAAATACGCAAATATTTGAATAAGCAAGTGGTTATAAAATATTCATTATTATTGGGGAATATTCGTTTGGTGGTGAAATATTCGTATTGTCGGGGAATATTAAATACTGATGGTAGCAGATCTTTTATGGGCCCCATAATGGAAAGCGATTGGATGAAGAAAATGACAAATATAAGTTGTTTATAAATATGGCAGAAGTTGTTATTTCTTAATTATCTTGTTGGAATACCGGTGGTTAAAACACACTAATATAGCGTTGTTGAGCAAGTAGATGCGGTATTATTGCACCAATTATTGATTCTTACGTAAGAAGGCACTACTCGATAATTATTACGATAATTACTTTTTAGTATTCTATTTTATTGATTCAATAATTGTTGCATTGATATTTTATATTCTTTGTTGTTTCAATAAATTGTCATTACACGGTATTTTCCATTATCGAGCAATAATAATTCATATTATCTGAATAATATTATTGGATAACATTATTGGCAATGTCTAGAAAGTTACATCTAAGGAGAGGTTTGGTCACCTAATTCTTGGCATGATAAGGAGAGATCCTTATTGAAAGCCCCTTTTTCCAGGAACGACACGGTTGCGATCTTGTGATTCTGTAATATTATTTATGAATAATTAATTATTGATTTATATGATGAGGAAAATATTGATTTTATGTGGATATAGATGGAGAAAATTTTTAATGTGACAATTGTTGAAAATTAATATTTTATCTTTTTCTGATAAAATAATTCATTTAAATATATTATTTTAATAATATATTAACGGTGATATTTTTATAATGAATGTGGGATATATGAGTATATAAAGAGGAAGAGTATTTTTGTGGCAATAAATGTTTAACACATATTTTGTGTGTTGGTGAACACAATTATTGACCGAAATTTGATTATAGCCTGTAAAATCGCCCGTTTATGGATTTCGGTCAATTTCTATTTGGAATTTGGAAAACCTTTCTTCTTCAAAGTTGTAGAGAATTGAATTTCCTATAAAAAGTCATGAGATTCGAATTTTCTGATAAAAGGGCTATTTATTATGAATTATTGAAGTTCCGAAGCTCCGAAATAATTGATTTTTGGAAGTTTAAAATATTTAAAATAGGAAAAACGTTTTTGGAATCTTTAGGTGGCCTCATTTAACATGTGTAGGAGCTGAATTCAGTTGGCAAGTGTGCGTATGAGGTTTTGGAATATATATATTAATATTATATTAAATTTTCTACTTTGGTGTTCTAAGCATTTTCCTATAAATAGGGTGCTTAGGTTAGAATTGAAAATCACACCCGAGCTGAAGTTTTTCTCTCTATATTATCGGCGTATTCTTGTGAGTATTTTGAGTATACTTTGAGTATTGCTATACTGGGTGCAAATTCAAGTCATAGCCTATATCAAGGTGTTTCAAATTTAGAAAATCTTGATCTTCGAGGTAAGGATGTTATTTTATTCGAAAATGATATTATTTCTTCAATATCATTATCTTGAAATATTGGTTGGAAATTTTATCAAATTTGGAACTTTTTCATGTCGGGGTTACTATTCATGAGTTCTTATTCACGAGTTACTATTCATGAATTATTATTCACGAGTTACTTATTCACGAGTACTATTCACGAAGCGTGAAGATGTTTTTTTGTGAAATTTCTATCTTTTGGTGTCGGAGTTACTATTCACGATATCACTATTCACTACTGAAAGACTACTGCACTATTCATTCGAAAAATGAAATTTCTTCTTTTGTCCAAAATATCTATTATGGATACTAGCTTTGATTGTATCCATGTTTTGATCATTCTTGAATTTTACTCCACTCGATTACTTATGAAGTATTTTGAACTTGGATTGTTTTAAAATCTGAATCCTTAATATTTTTCTTTTGTTTCTTTGGATTCGTTTTTTTTAAAATATTTTTCATCATCCTCGGTCCTAAATGATGATATTACTTAATATCTTTTATTTGTAGTGCAAAGATGAATGATTTCTTGATGAATATCTTTGGGCGTAGTGCAAAGATGAATAGGTGTTGAGATGAATATGACTCTTGATTAATATCTTTGGCCCGTAGTACAAAGATGAGCAGTGTTTAGATGAACATGACCCGGTGATGAATATCTTTGGCTGTAGTGCAAAGATGAATATTTGATTCGAGATATATATTGTTTGATGTTCTGAGGTAAAATATCGACGATGAACTTTTAAATTAATATATAGAAGATAGTAGTTTGCATTCTCTACTTAACTCTTCTAATGAATTGTTGTTTTTCATTGCAGGTTGTTGATTTAAAAGCTGGTTGTCTATTCTATTCTATTAGATTTTTCCTGTTGGAGACTAACGATAATTTGTTGTATATTATATTAGTCATAATATTCTTTCTTTGGGCTAGTTGAGCTCACCCTTTTCCTTTTTGTTCCATTTTTCTTCTCGGGAGGCGAGAATGTAGCGAGTATGCAGTCGGGTATGGAATGATGGTTATAGAGAGAGTTGTTTAGTAGTCCTCACCATTTTTATAAAATAATGTATAAATAATTGTGATGAGGATTTATTTGGGTATGTATATTGTCTAGAAGACAATAATTGTATTTAAACTCACAGTGTATATGTTGTCGTATTTTGCACGACAAATGTATTAATAAAGTTGTAGTTATTTCTGTACCATGTATTTGGCGACTCAGAATGGGTTGGATGGAATGGACCTATTTTGGGGGCGTCACACCCTCCTTCACACACTCCCCAACTCAATGAACTTCTTTCAGAACTGCCCACCAAAACCGATTTGTCAGACATGTCCAAGAAAGTGATCAAGGAAATCGATGATAGTCTTGAAGAACACACTGAACTCATTCAAATGAGATTAACAACAATGATCAGTGCTATAAATAGTCTCCCAAGCACCCTAAGCTCTGAGCTCACAAAGATGCTTAAGGAGATCATCAAGGAAATGATTCGAGTATAAAGGCGGGGATGAGATCCACTTTCTCTGACCCAAAAGACACGAGGATGTTGTTCTTCTTCTTTTACAGACCACTCGAAGCTCGAGAATAAACTTATGATAGAGAACTTCATCAATCTGCAAACTGCCGTACGAGAATTCCAATAATTTTACGTCAACCAAGGCCAGCAGACTGACAATGTTCTAGCCATCCTCCAACAAAGGGAAGCTTAATCTGATGCTCTGATCAAAGAAAATCGAGAGGACATTGCTCAAACTCAAAGTCAACTCAACGAGCTTGTCCAGGGAATGACTCGTCTCTTAGAAGACATTCGAACCCTTGATGTTGACATAAAGGGGGAGAATAAAGGGAAAGGAGATCAAGTCGGCAAGGGCAGAGGCACTTTCTCTACTCAATCATCAAGGAGTCCTACAAGGCAGTATCATCAACAGACTCCACGATCTGGCCATCATGCTCAACGATCTAATGATGAGCCAATTATAATGGCTCAACCATTAAGAAGTCAAAGGCCTTCTCCCAGCTCACACGAGGTGACCACAACAGGCCTAAGAATGCCAATTGGAGATCCCGCATTTATGAATAGGCACGATCATAATGAAAGACATAGTCAAAGCGAGCTGAAAGAAATAACACGAAGAGATGAAGCTATCAGGAGAAGAAGAGCTGAGGAATATGCAAATCCTCCGAGAAGAAAAAGGCAAAAGAAATAGAGAAAAGTTAAAACTCAACTATTATTGATGTAACTAAGTTTAAATGTAATATCTATTCTTAAACATCAATAAATTCATGTTTATTCTCTAGAAATTTCAGATGCTCACTGAAATATTAAGTCATATTTACTTTGCGGCACTGCATATAGAATTCGATAATTAGGAAAACAAATCTCCTTGGTTATGTCAACATCAAATAAGGGGAGATTGTTGGAAGAATGCATATCTTGATTTGATGTTTATAGTAATCGTTCATGATTATATGGGAAGTCCTTCAAAGAATATATGTACAAGGACTTAGTGATAGATCAAAATTGTTAGGCTGATCTAAGCTTTCAATGTTCATCATTCTGTAAATGAATGTATAGATAAAGAGATCAAAGATGTTAGGTTGATCTATATCTTGAAATATAATAGATAGGTTTCAATCAGATTTGTTGTCTAATGAGCTGAGCAAAAGTCTGCAGAAGCCAAGGCAAAATCGTAGAGCATCAAGGATCGAAGTATGACTACCTTGAAGGGCCTCTCCAGAGATCGTAGAGTGGTCCAGACATTTGCCGAAGCCAACTCAGAGATCGTAGTGTGCTCTCAGAAACGTAGAGTATGCAAAATAAGCAAGTGAAGATAGTAGTGTGCTCTCGAAAACGTAGAGTTTGCGAAACAAGTAAGTGAAGATCATAGTGTGCCCGTTCTTAAGAGAAATCATAGTGCTCTCATTTGCTTGCATTCGACACCAAGGTGGAAAGACACCACGATAAGAATCGTAGAGTATCATCTGGCTATGTCAGAAGATGTGGGCCTTGATCATTTGTTCAAAGATAAAATCTTAACAAATGTGGAATAGGTTACAAACATTGAAGTAATCACCAGTACCAATGGCATAAAAATATCCTTAGTATGCAACAAAGAGACGTATTAAAGAAGCTAAGGAAAGACCATGGGACAGAGGAAAACACCTTTTTAGGTGTTAGGTGAGAAAGCAGTCTGCTATGTCAGTGGGCCAGAATGCAATTCAGAAGATATGCAGAAAAGTCTTCATCAAAGTTTAGAAACGTCAAACACATTAAATGCTTCGATGGATGGATTCAACGGGCAAATTTCAAAGATCACATATATGCAAGACATATGCAGATGATTCAAGTAAGCAAGCAATTGAAGAAAATGGAAGAATACTCAACGCTCAATTCTATGATCTAAGTAAAAGAGAAAGCTTGCACAGCTACTCAGTTCTTTCGAACAAGAGCTTAACAGCAACTAAGTAACACCAATCAAGAACTCAACAATAGCCAAACAAGCGAAGTAAGAAGTTTTAAGTCAAAAAGACTTGGAGAGTTCTAAAGTGAACTGTGAAGAACCAAGTCTGCTGGACTTGAAGAGTTCAAGAGTGAACTAAGAAGTTCCTAGGATCTTTGGTCAGAAGGAATCTGTGAGATTCAGAAAGTGTAAAAGACATCCTTAGTGGATTTCCTTCTCGAGGAGTAGAATAGTGGACTAGGAGCTTTAAGTGCTCTGAACCACTTAAAATAGTTGTGTCTATTTTATTCTTGCTATAATTGCTATAACTGCTATAACTGTTATAACTGCCTCACTCTCATTAACCCACTATCTAAAAGGGAGATCAAACAAACATTAATTCCGCTGTGTTTAAATCATTATCAAAACTGACAAAGTAAAAAGAAAAGATTTTTAAATATCTATTCAACCTCCCCCCTTCTAGATAACTATTGTGCCTTCGGGAACTAACATAATCTTATTAGTATAAGTCAATTGGTGGATAATGGTCACCAGGTTAGTTCTGATAAAGAAAAATGCACTATCTCTCATGGTACTAACAATGTTACTCTAGTTACAAAGAGAAGGAAATATATATACTATTGATTTTGAGCAACAGGATGAAGAACTATGTCTTACATCTGTACAAGATGAGACTAATTTGTGGTATAAAAGGATGGGATATGTTCACATGGATTTAATCAAGAAGTTATCTTCAAAGAATCTTGTCAAAAGATTGCCAAAGATAAACTATGAAAAGTAGGGAATCTGTGTTCCTTGTCAACTTAGAAAATAAGTAAGAACATCGTTTACGACAAAGAACATGGTATCAACTTCTTCTCCTTTACAACTACTTCATCTTGATTTATTTGGACCAGAAAGACATGCTAGTATAAATGGTAAGTTTTATGCATTTGTAATAGTAGATGATTTTTCTAGATATACTTGGGTATTATTTTTCAAAACTAAAGATGAAGCATTTAAAGAATTTGAGAAATTAATAAAAAATTTTGAAACAAAATATAGTCTCAAACTTGTAAAGATAAGAAGTGATCATGGTACTGAATTCCAAAAAGACTTTATAATATTTTGTGATAAAAAAAATTAGTCATGAATTTTCAGCCCTAGAACCCCCCAACAAAATGGAGTTGTAGAAAGAAAGAATTGGACATTACAAGAAACAGCTAGAGCCTTATTACAAGAAAGTAAACTTCATAAAAAGTTTTGGGTCGAAGCTATAAATACCTCTTGCTATGTTTTAAATAGAGTACTCATTCGTCCAATCATTTTGAAGACTCCTTATGAACTTTTAAATAATAAGATTCCTAATATAGGTTATTTCAAAGTTTGTGGATCTAAATGCTTTATATTAAATACTAGTGATAACTTGGGAAAATTTGATGTTAAATCTTATGAAGGAATTTTCATTGGTTAGCTTATCATGTGTTTAATATTAACAAGCTATGTGTTGAAGAATCTGTTCATATTACATTTAATGAAACTCACAATGTTCTTCCAAAAGAAAGAGATGAGGATGCAGGAAATTTTGATATCTCAGTGAATCCAGCAAACCAGAAAGATCTATTCAGCACGCCAAATGGACAAATTCAGCAAGCTAATTTGGAAAACTCACAAGGAGTAGAACAAGGAACAACACAAGAGCTTGAAGTTGATATCCCTCGACAAGAAGAGGTAATTCATGATGTACGATTACCAAAGATTGCAAGATATCTCAAGAATCATCCACCTAAAAATATTATCGAAGATATAAACAAAGGAATCACCACAAGGAGAGGATTGCAAAATTAATGTGCATTCTCTGCATTTCTATCACAAGTTGAGCCAAAGAATGCTAAAGAATTTATCCTAGATGAAAGTTGGCTAATGGCAATGCAAGAAGATCTTCAAAAATTTGAACGATGCCAAGTCTGGGAACTTATACCCCCACCTAAAGATGTTTCTATCATTGGAACAAAGTGGGTATTCAAGAATAAGCTCGATGAGCATGACATAATCACTCGTAACAAAGCAAGGCTAGTAGCTCAAGGATACAATCAACAAGAAGGGATCGACTACGAAGAAACTTACGCCCCAGTTGCTAGACTAGAGTCCATCCGCATCTTGTTAGCATTTGTTTGTTACAAAAAGTTCACTCTATCAAATGGATATAAAGAGCGCCTTCCTAAATGGATACATCAATGAAGAGGTATATATAAAATAGCCTCTAGGATTTGAACATGAGAGGTATCCAAACCATGTTTATAAGCTCAAGAAAGCTCTTTATGGACTAAAGCAGGCTCCAAGGGCTTGGTACGAAAGGTTGAGTAAGTATTTACTTTCAAATGGTTTTATTAGAAGAAAAATTGATTCTACATTATTTATAAGGCATGAAAATAAAGATATTATCATTGTACAAATATATGTAGATGATATAATTTTGGTGCTACTAATGATTTCCTTTGTGAGTGATTTTCTAAATGCATGCACAAGGAGTTTGATATGAGTCTAATGGGAGAACTCAACTACTTTTTGGGACTTCAAATCAAGTAAACAAAGGAAGGTATATTTATTCATCAAACCAAATACACAAAAGAGCTACTCAAAAGATTTGGTTTTGAAGGATCAAATTTAAAGGCTACACCAATGAGTACTTCAATAAAGCTCATGTATGATGAAAAAGGTATAGATGTGGAGGTAACTAAATATCGAGGTATGATTGAATGTTTATTATATTTAATTGCATCTAGACCATATATTATGTATATTGTTTTTTTTATGTGCACGGTTTCAAGCAAAACATAAAGAATCTCATTTACAAGCTGTTAAAAGAATTTTTAAATATTTAAGTGGTACAATCAATTTGGGATTATTTTATCCAATTTGCAATCATTTTGAATTAATGGGCTATTCAGATGCTGACTATACAGGACGTAAAATTGATAGAAAAAGTACCAGTGGTGCTTGCACATTTTTAGGTCACAGTCTTGTTACGTGGCATAGTAAAAAGTTGACTTCAGTTGCTTTATCAACCACTGAGGGTGAATACCTAGCTGCAGGGAGTTGTTGCTCTCAAAATTTATGGTTAAAACAAACACTATGTGATTTTGATGTTTTATGTGATAGTGTGCCTATTTACTGTGATAATTCTAGCACTATCGACATTTCAACAAATCCTGTTTTGCATTCATGCACTAAACATATAGAGGTTAGGCATCATTTTCTAAAGGATAATGTTTCAAAAGGTTTAATTAAATTAATTTTTATTCCAACAGAAAAACAATTGGCTGATATTTTTACCAAACCCTTAAGTGAAGAAAGGTTTTTATGTTAAGAAGAGAACTTGGAATGTGCATGGTGTAAAATGATCACGTACTAAAATAGTTCATGTATTAAATATCTTATATTTACAGTATATCAGCATGTTATTATCATTATATGTTCATAATCGAAGACTAAGGGAGACATATCTGTTTGGCACAATTCACGGTATATATCATTATGATTTTTTAAATTTGAAAAGGCAAAAGCTGAGGATTGTTTATCTTTCCAAGGAGTCCTTTCAGCGTCCAACACTTTCATATTAAACACAGAGCGCCTTCTCTCTTCATATTCACTCAGAAATTTCTCTATTATTCTTCAACGCTCTATTTTTCTCAACGATAATGAAGACTCGGGCCAACAAAAGATCTTCCGGCATCACCATTAAACAAGGAAATCATCCCCGATCTCCTTATACTATGTGATCCCCAAAGAAGTCCAAGAGACAACCTCGCCAGACATCTATTTATGTTTCTTCCAATGATTCGATGGGTCTTATTCAAGCTTCTCTTTACTAAAGAAATCCACATAATCTTCTGGTTCGGAGCCTCCATCTTCTCAGCCAGAGTCACCATCAAATCTGGTAAACCATTTCTCTACTACTTCAGATTTGCCAGATAATTTCTTTAGGGGTCAAAGTTTCAAAGCTCGCTTCAAAACTTCTATTGCTACCAAGCAGTTTGTTTATGAGAAAATTTTAGATCTATTTTATTTCAAAAATTCTTCTTTGGAAAAACTTTTCATCTCTTGTGGTATTTTTGCTATGTTCCCCCCCCCCCCCACTAAGGCATATCCCCATTTGGTACAACAGTTTTACACAAATTTAGAGTGTAATGGGGATTATTATACGTCCTTTGTGAAGGCAAAGTCTCTATTTTTCACGGTTGTTGATTTTGGAAGTATTCTTAATATTCCTTCATCTGGTCCTTGTCCTTTTACTCTCAAGGGTGCTACTAATATACCCTTTCCTCCTCTTGAACAACTTCACACTGTGATGAACGATTCTTCTTTGACTACTCTATTTACCCCCAAAACGGTTGATGTATGTCCACTTACATGTGTCTTGCACAAACTATTTCGTTATAATCTATTTCCACGAGTAGGTGGTGGAGCAGATTTTACTTACAAAGATCTTGTAGTTATTGCAATGATTTTAAAAGGTGTCAATTTTAATTTCTCTCTTATGATGTTGTCCCACACGATGAGTTGTATTCGACAAGTTAAAAGGTGTCTGCCCTATGGATTGTTTTTGACAAAAATGTTTCAGCATTTCAAAATCTTTCTTGATGATGAAATTGTGGTGTCACATAATGAATTCATTGATTCTACTAATTTAAAACAATCCCATATCTCTTTTTTTGATGGCTCGTTTGTTCGAATCGTTCCTGATCCTATTCCTACTCCACCGAGTTCTATTTCGTCTGATTTACCATCTGATAATCCTACTTCTACACTTTCTACTTCATCAGTCTCCTCTCTAGCAGTCATCGATATGTTGACTAAAATCCTTAAAAATCAAGAGCTTATGCATCCTGATATTCTTGATGTTAAACAAAGGCTTTTGGTTTTAGAAAAAGGAAAACTGTCTATTCGGGTCAATGATTTGAACAAATGGTTTTCTCGAATTGAAGATGAATTTATTGATTTACAAGCCGGATTTGAGTTGCACACAATGGCTATGGTTGAATCTTTTCACAGGATGATCAATAGAAATTCTTGTCACTTAAGTTAAGAACTAAAGTTTGTGAGTTATCAAATTAGAGAATTTGCCAATTTTATGTCTCATCTTATAGATGTCGTTGGTAGAAAGCTACACTTTGACAGGATGCGCTCTCCGGTCCCGGAAAGGCCTCGATGTAATTGGATGGCAGAATACATTGGAGATTTTCTTGACCTACCTCTACCCAATGAGACCTTTATTCCTCGTCCTCTTAGGTTTGCTCATGAATTTTCTATGAAAGAAAGGATTCATCGTCTTCTCCATCGTCCATATTTCACTTCTCGTCCTCTGCTTGTCATATACGTTGACGATATTGATATCTGATTAACTTTTTGGTGATGACAAAGGGGGAGACATACTATTGTCTGTTAATGTTGCTGTGAAGATGATGTGGTTGTTGTGAAGACGTATTGAATGATTTTGGAATTGTTGGTTTTTTTTAAAAATGATTTGGTTGGCACCAATATTTGTTAAGATTTTATTTTTAATGGGTTGTTTAAAACAATTTGGCTAGAGCCAATATTAGATATTATGATTGCTAAATTTTCTGTTATCTAATATTTGTTATAGCTAACAATTTTACAGGATAAAAAATACCTAAACTAAAGGCATGGTGGTAATTAGTTTGGATTATGTTTGTTTCTTTCTGAAATTTTAAATATGCATGAATTCAGGGGGAGTTATAATTTTTGGTGTTGTCATCATCAAAAAGGGGAAGAATGTTGACTTGTTAATATTCTAACCTTTTTGTTTTGATGATGACTTGATATGATAGACCAATTTGTTTATTGTGAAATTTCAGGAAGTTGATGAAAGGATTGTTGTCTAAAGACTTCGAAGATTTGAGTCCTAAGAAAATTATGTAAGGTCATTGCAAATATTTGATTTTTCAATACAAGGCTCTAGGACATTTTATGTGTGCATTAAAATGTGATTAAATATTTTGTTCATGCCTAAGAATTTTATATTATGCTAACTGTTATTACATGGCTGATTTTAGATGGTTAGTATTTATATATTATTATACATGCGTAAAAATTAAAATTGTCCAGATTATATTTTCCACGTGTTATGAAATTTTAAGAGTTTAGTTTTTATAAAAATATTTGTATAACACATGTGCATCAGACTTGTTGGAAACCTAAAAGGTGTTGGTAACTTAAAAGTGGTGGGGCCAGAGATATTATTACTTGGATTGCATGAATCTTGGAAATATAAGATAATCATTATCTTGAAAAATGGTTTACACCACTCCAAACTAACACTTCATTATCTGTTCAAGTTTGAAGAGTCAATAATATTCATAAGGTGGCAATTATTATGGACTATTTGAGTTTTACACGGAACCTATTTATGGGTTTTCTTTGACATAGTCTATATCTTTTAAGAATTGTTTCCAACGAAAATAAAAATCTTACTTATCTTTGGGAATTTTTGTTGGCAACGTAAAAAATTCAACGAAACTGTTTTATGGAGCAATGATAATAAATTGGGCTATAGAAAGAACTGATATCAGTGATATAAAAAATAACACTTGAATCAATTATTGCACTCATATACTTTAAAAGTTACTTCATTATTCTTGGTGCAAAATTTCCAGCTGTTGTTCGATTATATTCAGATTATTTATCAGCTATTTTTGTGAGCTTCATATTGGTGATATCTCTTCTACTACTTGATCATTGAATTCATTAGTTGAGCCTTGCATTGTTAAATTGTTTATTTTTTTGATCATTAGACCTCTATACTTGTAATCTTAAATTTTTAGACTAAGTGTTGTCTAAAGGAATTTAATCCAGGTGGATTAAGGTTTGTTTATAAACAGGTTCAAGGAAGCATAGATGCTTAAGGAGTGCATTGGTGCACAAGGAGCAAGTGTGCTCAAGTGAATGATTGTAATTCAAATTTTGATAGAATCTGCTTTGTAACAAGGGTCATTTTAAAGAAATAAAAGTGAGTCTCCAATACTAGTTGGTATTGGACGTGGACTAGACTATTATTATAGAGAGTAATAGCTGAACCACGTAAAAAATCTTGGTGTTGATTTTATCGCTTTCTTTACTTTAATATCTCTCAAGATAGTTAATTTTATTAATAATCAAAATTTAAATATTTGCTTCATCTTGAGATAATTTGTTAACACCAAGTATTCTCTTTGACTTAAAAATTCACCAAAATATTTTCTTAAAAAGTTAATTCGGTAGACCATATTCATTCTACAAGCTGTATTCATCAAAATAGTAGGCTGAATTAAGTCGTTTGGTTTAAAGTACAAAAATTGATCATTGATTGCTCCCACACTTATTCAACCCCCCTTCTAAGTGTGCCTTATCTGAATTTCATTCCAGTTTAAATTTTGTGACCATCAAAATTATAGAACTCCAGTTATAGCCATTTTCGTTAGAAAAACCCAAAAATTAAAATTGTCATAACTCAATCGATATAAGTCAGAAAAAGCTCATCTTTGGACAGGAGCTACTTTATATCATATATTTTTATGTCAAAAAAGGCAGGAATTTATTTCAATAATTAAATAGCCAAAAATGCCCCTGCAAAGTTTTGGACAGTTTATTTTTCGTTATTTCCAGATTTTGCCTACTTTGCTACAAACTATCCAAACGACAATCTATAAGGAATTTTTTAGTGATTCCACTTGGAGATGTTAGAAGACTCATAGATCTAACTCTAGAAATTTACCACACTCAAAAATACAAAATAGAATAAAAGATATGATCGTTCGAATTTCATGTTTCATTTTCTAGAAAATCAGTTTTCCTACCATTTATGATTTCAAAGAAAAATTCTATGATCTCTTAGTTAATCAAAAATTATCCATCATAAATCAAAATAATACATCCTAATACTTCTTATACTCAAGGATCTACCATGATCCATGATTAATTTCATCAAACTCTTACCATAACCAAGCAAAACATACTATAAACCAAGAAAATTACAAAGTTAGATTAAAGAACTTTTAAACCTTCTATGCTTGGATGATGGATGATATTTCATGATAGTTTAGCTTGCTAGATCTTCTCCTTCTTAGTCGCTCCCTCCAACCATGGCCTCCCTCCTTCCTTTCCCTCTTAAGCTCTAAAACTTTCTCTAAGACTTTAGGTGAGAGTGAGGGAGAAAACCTATGCTTTCTTCTTTCTCTTCTTTCTTTTTCCTCTCTCCTCTTTGTAATTCTATGTAAGTGCACACCTAGAGGGGGGGGGGTGAATATGTGTTTAAGCTAAAAGTGATAAACGGTGAAATCTTTTTTAAATTATCTACAACAAGTTTAAATCAGACAGCTACGCATGTCTGCTTTAGTGTCTGTTCTTCGTTTATTATTATCAGATAGCTAGACCTGTCTACTTTAGTGTCTGGATAAGTGTGATGAACAAAAATATGCAGAATGTGAATGGCAGTTAAAGAGATAAACAGAAGTAAAAATCACACCAAGATTTTTACGTGGTTCAACCCCTATCCTCTAATCTAGTGGCCTAATCCACGTCCAATCGCAACTAGGATTGGAGACTCTTTTTATTATTATTTAAACCTCAATACAAAAATAACTCCCTATTACAAAGACGCTTTAATTCTGATGTTGGAAACCAATGCGCCTTTTGCACCTCTGCAACTTGTACACCTCTGCACCTGTTCTCACCTCATAGACCTTTGAAGCTTCTTTGAACAGACTAACTAAAACAGGAAAACTGAAGCCAAAACTATGCTTGAGTACTTCGGTTTACAATGAATGAGTTTGGAAGGTAAAACAAATTTCCAGCACAAAAGAATATAACAGATTATAATAAAATGGCTGGAATAATGTAATTGAAGTGTTCTGATATAGTATGTCAACTTGATTGCAGGTTTCAGAGTTGTGTCATGTTTAGCCGAAGAGAAGGAGTATATATAACAAGACACACAACGACTATAAAAGATGTTAGCTAATTAAGAAAAACTCAGTCTCATTAGAAAACATCCATGATTTTAGCAGCTTTGTATAACCAGAAAGATATTAAGCAATATGCGCCAGCTATTTGATTTTAAAGAGCTGAAATAAAGGAGAGAAACTCTATACCCAATCAACTAAATTTAACAGGAACAAAGGAGATACAATAAGACCCAATAACTTCTGTAAGACGCCTTTTCAAAATAGAATACCAAAATATTAGTAAATGTTGTGGGCTCCACTAAGAAAGAGAATATCCATAAATAAAATTAGCACCCATGAAATACTCTATAGAATAGATGAACCAAATTTGGGCCAGCTAGAAAAACATTTAATAACATAAACCCATCTAATAATATATGACAGCATTAAAAATTATAAATACCAACATTCCTAAATAAAATCCAATTCAAATCTTCCTTAATAAACTCTAATTCAAATCTTCCTTAATAAACTCCAAATCAAATTTGAAATGATTTTAAAACATTCCAACTTACCAACTGAAGGAAATCAGCAACAAGTATTCATGTGATAACCATAACCCATGCATATTAATTATAATATTATAAACCATTTATAAACCATAATCCATGCATATTTAATAATATTATAAGAAACCATGAAGCATGCACACGTCTAATATACTTAAATTAGTCATCATTCAAAATATCATAAAATCAAAAACTAACATTCTTCCCCTTTTTGATAATGGCAATTTATGCACCAACATGTTCCCCCTAAGTATATGGCTCCCCATAAATTTATGCATATTAACGAGCAAAAGAAAATGACTTTATCCAAATAACCATCATTGCATATTCCAGCATAATATAGTATCTCAATATCAACATGAATACCAATTCAAACCAATTTAACTATACCCAAATATCTCTCCCCCTTTTTCATTATCAAAAAGAAATAAATCATCAAGTTATATGTCCCCCCCTTTGTCATCAACAAAAAATAAATCATATCAATTTAGCTGAAGTTAGTTATCTCACCCCATTTGCCAAATTAAAAAAAATAAGCATAAAGAATGACAATAGAATCACATATCGCAAGTAAACAATATAATTATACCTTTGTAATTTGTTACCTATATATCAACATTTTGTTACCAGTAGAAAGCTTGATAATTGTGCTCCTCAGTGTAGATCTAAATTTTGTATTTTCAGAATCAAAAATCTCTTCAATAACACTTCTTTTGGCATCCCAATGTTGAGGTCTTTAAAATTCAGGTTAGGAGGATAATTGTTCACTACTCTGGTTGTTCTTGGAAGACTGTCATTGGTCATTTGTTCATCTGATTCACTTTCTGGAGTATCAAATTTTGCATTAGAATATTCATCTGATTTGCCTTCTAAAACTGACGGTTTGAGCAGTCTGGATTTAGGTGTCTGCATGTTTTCCTGGTTAATTTATTTTTCCTTCTGATGCAGACGGCTTAAGCTGTCTGGATTGAGCTGTTTTCTTTCCAAATTCCAAATCCTTTAACTGTTTTCCTACAAAGTCTCCAACTTCTTTTTTTGATAGATCAGGGTCAAAATTATCAAATAAAATATGAACATATTCCTCAAACTTTTATCAAGATTATCATGTGTATTAAATATGAAGCATTTGACATAATAAATGATGTTATGAACCCTTGTAATACAAAATCCATAGAGATTTTATAATAATATATATAATTAAAACTCTATTTAAAAAACAACATGAGGTACTTACAGATTCCGCCAAATAATTTATAGGTAATTTACTCTCTCAAAGTAAAGAATCATCCACCTACAAAACAAACAAATAGTCTCTATCTTTTTGGTACCCAAATCTTCTTGGGTCCTTTTGGGTTAGTATTATATAAATCACTTTTCTTTACCCAAACTTTTTTTATTTTTATTTTATTACAATTAGTATCAAAATGTCCTTTTAAACCACATTTTCTGCAAAGTAACATAAGGTGAGCAATAAAGAGGCTTGTTCCTTGGTTTATTATTTATTACTCTAATTTTATTAGTAGTGCTTTTTATGTTTTTAACAGGATTATATCCAATTCCTTGTTTATCTAGGCTTGACCTTTGAGCACCGAACATAACATTTAGGTTCTCTTCTCCTTGCACAAATTTAGCAAGATCATTTTTTAAAGATGCTATTTTTGCATTTGTTACATTCTCATCATATTGCATATTCATCATTTTTCTATCATTAAAAGCATCTATACATACATCTCACATTTTTAAATTTTCTTTTAAAATTTGATTTTCATTTTTAAGATATTCATTTTCTTTTCTTTCTTTAATAAGTGACTCAACTTCATTCACTAGCTCATTTATGCAGTTCTTAAAATAAGAAGTTTTCTTTTTAAGCTTTTGATTTTCATTTTGTAAAGCAAGATAATCAGATGTAGATATTTCAAAATTTTCATGAAAATTCATTACCTCAAGTTGATCATCGTCTTTTAGTCCCATGTAACATAATTGGCCAATTTCTTCATCTTGTTCTGTTTTGGACTTGCTCATTGGAGTTGAGCTACCTTTTGATTCTTTATTTGAAGTAGTCTTTCGAGTTTTCTTGAGAGCATTTCAATTTCTTCATCATTGCGTTCTGTGTAGCTTTCAGCTTGTAGAGCCAAGGTCTTCTTCTTAGGTGCCTCATCTTCTTCATTATACAATTTTAGTTGGCTTTCAAACTCTTCAAGTTCTCCAAATAAGGTAAGAGTTTCCATTGTGCTGATTGTGATTGAGTCTTGAAGTGTAGTAACCTTTGGTGCGAATCACTTTGGCATGACTCTAAGAAGCTTTCGGTTGATTTCCTTTTGATCAATCTTTCGTCCGATCATGCTTGGAGAATTCATTAGAGTTAGGAATCTTGCTTGGGCATCTCTAATTGATTCATTTTTCTCAAATTTGAATAGTTTGTATTCGTGCATTAGCATGCTCAACTTGACCTCCTTCACTTTAGTAGTACCTTCGTGGCTCATGATGATTGTGTCCCAAATTTCCTTAGCCGTAGTACAAGAAGAGACCTTATTTATCTCTGACTGAACCATGCCACTTAAAAGTGTATTCATGGCCTTGGAATCATAAGATACCATATACGATTCATTTGAGTCCATTTCTATGCGATCCTTTGGCTTATCATCATCATGTCGCAGAATGACTGGTCCATTTTCGACTACCCACCATTCCCATGGGTCACGGTTCGGATAGATCTTCATTCTGAATTTCCAAAAGTTGAATTTCTCACTTTCGAGCAACAACGGTGGCCTACTTGTGGACTGACCTTCTTGAAAGTTTAGGTGTGCCAAAGGATCTTCCCCTACGACCTGCAACAATCAATATTAGTAGAGCCAAGCTCTGATACCAAATATAATTCTATGTATGTGCACACCTAGAGCGAGGTGGATAGGTGTTTAAGCTAAAAGAGATAAACGGTGAAATCTTTTTTAAATTTTCTACAACAGGTTTAAATCAGATAGCTACGCCTGTCTGCTTTAGTATCTATTCTTTGTTTATTATTATCAGATAGCTAGACTTGTCTGCGTTAGTGTCTGGATAAGCGTGATGAATAAAAATGCACAGAACGTGAATGGGCATTAAAGAGATAAATAGAAGTAAAAATCACACTAAGATTTTTACGTGGTTCAGCCCATATTCTCTAATCTAGTGGCCTAATCCACGTCCAATCCCAACTAGAATTAGAGACTCTTTTTATTATGATTTAAACCTCAATACAAAAAATAACTCCCGGTTACAAAGACGCTTCAATTCTGATGTTGGACACCAATGCCCCCTTTGCACCTCTACACATGTTCTCACCTTTGAGACCTTTGAAGCTTCTTTGAACAGACTAAGTAAAACAAGAAACCTCAAGCCAAAACTATGCTTGAGTACTTCGGTTTACAATGAATGAGTTTGGAAGGTAAAACAAATTTCCAGCACAAAAGAATATAACAGATTATAATAAAATGGTTGGAATAAAGTAATTGAAGTGCTCTGATATAGTATGTCAACTTGATTGCAGGTTTCAGAGTTGTGTCCTATTTAGCCGAAGAGAAGGAGTATATATAACAATACACGCAACATCTATAAAAGATGTTAGATAAGAAAAACTCAGTCCCATTAGAAAACATCCATGATTTCAGCAGCTTTGTATAACCAGAAAGATATTAAGCAATATGCGCCAGCTATTTGATTTTAAAGAGCTGAAATAAAGGAGAGAAACTCTATACCCAATCAACTAAATTTAACAGGAACAAAGGAGATACGATAAGACCCAATAGCTTCTGTAAGACTCCTTTTCAAAATAGAATACCAAAATATTACTAATTGTTGTGGATTCCACTAAGCAAGAGAATATCCTTAAATAAAATTAGCACCCACGAAATACTCTGTAGAATAGATGAACCAAATTTGGGCCAGCTGGAAAAACATTTAATAACATAAACCCATCTAATAATATTTGACAACATTAAAAATTATAAATACCAACATTCCTTAATAAACTCAATTCAAATCTTCCTTAATAAACTCCAAATCAAATTTGAAATGATTTTAAAACATTCCAACTTACCAACTGAAGGAAATTGGCAACAAGTATTCATGTGATAACCATAACCCATGCATATTAATTATAATATTATAAACCATTTATAAACTATAATCCATGCATATTTAATAATATTATAAGAAACCATGAACCATGCACACGTCTAATATACTTAAATTAGTCATCATTCAAAATATCATAAAATCAAAAACTAACATTCTCCCCCTTTTTGATAATGGCAATTTATGCACCAACATGTTCCCCCTAAGTATATGGCTCCCCATAAATTTATGCATATTAACGAGCATAAGAAAATGACTTTATCCAAATAACCATCATTGCATATTCCAGCATAATATAGTATCTCAATATCAACATGAATACCAATTCAAACCAATTTAACTATACCCAAATATCTCTCCCCCTTTGTCATTATCAAAAAGAAATAAATCATCAAGTTATATGTCCCCCCCCTTTGTCATCAACAAAAAATAATTCATATCAATTTAGCTGAAGTTAGTTATCTCACCCCATTTGCCAAATTAAAAAAAATAAGCATAAAGAATGACAATAGAATCACATATCGCAAGTAAACAATATAATCATACCTTTGTAATTTGTTACCTATATATCAACATTTTGTTACCAGTAGAAAGCTTAATAATTGTGCTCCTCAGTGTAGATCTAAATTTTGTATTTTCAGAATCAAAAATCTCTTTAATAACACTTCTTTTGGCATCCCAATGTTGAGGTCTTTAAAGCTCAGGTTAGGAGGATAATTGTTCACTACTCTGGTTGTTCTTGGAAGACTATCATTGGTCATTTGTTCATCTGATTCACTTTCTGGAGTATCAAATTTTGCATTAGAATATTCATCTGATTTGCCTTCTAAAACTGACGGTTTGAGCAGTCTGGATTTAGGTGTCTGCATGTTTTCCTGGTTAATTTATTTTTCCTTCTGATGCACGAGAATGACATTAAGTCGTATCTGGATTGAGTGTTTTCTTTCCAAATTCCAAATCCTTTAACTGTTTTCCTACAAAGTCTCCAACTTCTTTTTTTGATAGATCAGGGTCAAAATTATCAAATAAAATATGAACATATTCCTCAAACTTTTATCAAGATTATCATGTGTATTAAATATGAAGCATTTGACATAATAAATGATGTTATGAACCCTTGTAATACAAAATCCATAGAGATTTTATAATAATATATCTAATTAAAACTCTATTTAAAAAACAACATGAGGTACTTACAGATTCCGCCAAATAATTTATAGGTAATTTACTCTCTCAAAGTAAAGAATCATCCACCTACAAAATAAACAAATAGTCTCTATCTTTTTGGTACCCAAATCTTCTTGGGTCCTTTTGGGTTAGTATTATATAAATCACTTTTCTTTACCCAAACCTTTTTTATTTTTATTTTATTACAATTAGTATCAAAATGTCCTTTTAAACCACATTTTCTGCAAGTAACATAAGGTGAGCAATAAAGAGGCTTGTTCCTTGGTTTATTATTTATTACTCTAATTTTATTAGTAGTGCTTTTTATGTTTTTAACAGATTATATCTAATTCCTTGTTTATCTAGGCTTGACCTTTTGAGCATAGAACATAACATTTAGGTTCTCTTCTCCTTGCACAAATTTAGTATGATCATTTTTTAAAGATGCTTTATTTTTGTATTTGTTACATTCTCATCATATTGCATATTCATCATTTTTCTCTCTCTCTCCTTTCTTTCTTAATGGGTGGGTGTGGAGCTTGGATTGAGAGAAGATTGCTTTGTTTTATTTTCTTTTCTTTAATTAAAAGAATTAAAGGTTTAATATTAAATAAAGTGGGGAACTAGATCCATTTTTTAAGGAGAGTTAGTGAGAGTTTTTGGGGGAGTTGGTGGTTGCCCATGTGCTGGAATTTCTAGCAGATTTTGGTCAAGTGGGTTCCACTTTTATTGCCTCATTTTGCGTGCTTAATCCCGTCTTTGACTTTCGGACCCGAAAAATCAAATTTTTAAGTTTATAGTCGATTCCTACTAATTTTGACACTCCCAACGTCATGGACATATCCGTTTCTTCAAATTCATCTCTAAATTTTAAGTTTCACTTTTCTCCATAAAAGTCAACTGTTCACTTTGACCAAAAAGTCAACCCCGACACATTTTGTGTTTATAGTCTATTCTTACTAATTTTGACGCTTTGGACTCAAATATCTAGTCCGCGTCTTTAGATTCTACTCTATCTCTGATTTTGACTTTTCTCCATAAAAGTCAACTGTTGATTTTGACAAAAAAAGTCATCCCCGACACATTTTGTGTTTACAACCTTTTCTGACTAAACTTGACGTTCTGGATGCAACCGAGCAGTCTGTTCTTCAAAATTCTACCTCTAACTCAAATTTTGAGTTTTAACTTCATTTTTATTGATTATTCATATTAGCTTATCTTTTCAATCCTTAAATATTATATCCTTCCACTCTTACAAGGATCCCATGTCGAAATCACTATTTATTTAACATCTAATTTAGTTCACTATTGAACTCTTATAAAATTTCTCTCATCGATTAAATTTATCGAATTACCTTAACATAGGTATTACTTTACTACCTCTTTCATTTATTTATTTTTCCATCCAATTCATGGACAACATCTATTCTTAGCCCAAGTCTCATCTGACTTTCTTTGGCTCATAACTATCTGCTTATTCTCAAGTATTAATATCTTCAATATTTCTATCATTCACCTTCAAATCTTTTTACCCTCTTTTAGATATTAAACCATATATGTTCTTTTTAAAAAATTTAATCATTCCTCTATTTTCAAATCTAGATTTTATTTTTTAAACCTTCATTTAATTATTCAAGACAAGTCTCATAAATTTTTGGGGTTGTCACAATCCCAATTTTAGTAATCCCAAAGTCATTTTCATTTATTCAACTCTTTGCAATAATATAACCCTAAAAACATAAATTAACTCCACTAACCTTGAATTATAGGTATCTAAATGAGAAGAAGCGATGAGGAACAACGGCACGACACGGTGGTGGTGGTGGAGTGATCATGAGGCAACAAAAGTGATGGAGTGAGAGGGAGGTAAGGCTGGTATATATGGTGGTGGTGGAATGATGATGAGAGATATAAGAGAGTTAGAGAGAAGAGGAAAGACAGAGTTAAAGAGAGATTGAGAGAAAAATAGCAGCGACGGCTGGGGGAAGGGATGGGTTTTTTAGGTTTTAAAGCTTATTTCTGACAAAATATCCGTTGAAATTATAGGTCATTTCGTCAAACATAAGGTTGGCGCTAGAAGGAACTTTGGCGCCAAAGGATGACTTTTATCTCCGGCAGAAATTTTTGATTGATATTATTGTAGTTGCGATGAAATTATGTTTGGCAGGAATATTTCGTCGAACATAACCTTATTTCAACGGAATATATCCTGTCGGAATTAATTTTGTCGTCCATAATCAATTTTCTTGCAGCGTACGTTAATTATTCAGATAATTAATGAAATATAGGATAAATATTTTATTAAGATTTTGAAAAGATAGTTGTAGTTATTAAATTATTACAAATGTATCTAAATAATAAATTAATTTATATATATATATATATATATATATATATATTACGCTCTTGCGATCATTTATTAAGTTAAACATATTATTAGTGTGTAAATTTATTTAGTTATGATTATGAAAAAATAATTACGTTAATTTTATTTAAGTTTGTAATAAAATTCTATATTAGTGTTTATATTAACAAAATTTGCTTAAATTCTTATCCGAATAGAACTATTAATCAACTAAAAATTTCAAATAATTTTTTAATTATTGTGTTTTAAAAATTCACAAATATTATTAATATAATTAATCGTATGATTTGATAAAGTTTCAAATTTAATGAGTTTAATAAAGTTAAAACATTAATTTAATAATGAAATTCACAACTAATATTAATATAATTAAATAACGTAAGGTGTTGAGCATATTTTTTTATATATTAATATCTAAATAAAATTATAATAATTAATTATCTTAATAAACGGCCTTGAACACCTTCTAGAGGATTCTCTAACTAAGGATCCTAGCTGGACTCTACGAAGTGAGGTACTCCTTATTGAGTCTGACTAAGGATACAATCCTAGGTTAACTCAATTACTGAATCTCCTTTCTTTGAGGATACTCCACCTGGGGGAACGTTCCTATAAATACCCCATTGATTCACCCATCAAGGAATGCATAATCTTAGCCTCTATAAATATATAATTCTTATCTCTCTATACGATACTTACTTAGGGATCAATAGGTCCTCCCGGGGAAAACAGCCCTAGGTGGATCTTAAGGTGGTTTGCTATCTGTCTCATCTGTGGTTGCCTCATCTCAAAGATTTCCAACACGACCAGTTCGGCTCTACACTTTTTAGTCGCATCAATATGCATTTTACTTTTTGAATGTATTATAAAAGTACACTCCATTAGTTTCATATTATTTGATTATTGTAGACTTTTTAAAGTCAACTTACGAGTTTTTCAAACTCATAATTGACATAAATTATTTTAATTTTAATCAAAAAATGATAAATATTGTAAACTATCTAAAAATTATTACTAATTGTTAGTTTTTTTGTTTCAAAATTTTTAATAAGTAATTTAAATTTTGAATTTGAAGTATATTGAAAAGTGATTTTCAAAAGTCAATAAATTTTTTTAATATAAAGATCTTATGAGTATGAGATTATTTTTTTATTGGAAAAATAAAATTCATTAATACCCAAAACCTAAGTACAAAGTGGCAAATTCATAAGTTTTGGATAACGCCCCGAGAATTAGTACAAAAAACCAAAATAAAGAAGGGAAAAACCAGCTAATCATGAACACCTAATAACATTAGATTTAATGGACATTGATGAGACCTTAGAACAACAAATAGGTTCCTCAATCCTTATCCCTTGAACACTATCCCACATGAATCATCTAGAGATAACAATCAAAACTTTGACTTTGCTCAAGACTTGAACAACCTGATCACCTTAATCCTAATTTCAATAACCAAAAAAATCTTTCTAAAGCATTAGAGGTCTATAGAAATTTCCAAAATATTGTAATTCTTTACTCTTTTAATTCTCTTCTTGGAAGAATCTCTCTACCAAGAGTAGTAATAA
The DNA here is from genome assembly GCA_020205615.1 of Panax quinquefolius. Taxonomy (NCBI): domain Eukaryota; kingdom Viridiplantae; phylum Streptophyta; class Magnoliopsida; order Apiales; family Araliaceae; genus Panax; species Panax quinquefolius. Next base: position 165,453,229 of record CM035156.1, read on the forward strand.
CACCTGTATATATGCCCATCTCACCCATTGAAATGTTTAGCCAAACATTCCCAATATATGTAACTTCTTACTATAAGATCTATTTTGAAAAAGGGGAGCACTATTTTCATATGTGTTTTTGATATTTCCACATGGTTCCTTCTCATATGAAAGTGAGACTCACTGTATGCTCATGTGAGAGAAAACCATTTGGAAATATCAAAAATACATGTGAAAATATCAGTTTCCTTTAAAAAATCATACCGCTCAAAGAACTATTATAATTATATTGAGTATAAAATAAAATTACAACTCACACAAACTCTAATGCATCTAAGAAAACCCTTGATCCTGGAAAAGCGACTAAGTCGATAACTCAATATTCCTCAAAACATTCACTACAATCAGCAAACTTTTTCATTTAAAGTTTCTACTTATCCTCCTCACTAGATTTCTTGAAAATTTCTTCAATTTTTTATTTTGCCTTTTGTTCTGCTATATAATTCCTATGAATTAAACCCAATTCTATACCAACATCTATGGTTTTCAAAATCATCTTATTTCTATGAGAAATGTCTCCTTCTTATAATGAGTCATTTGAAATTTTTGGTACTACTTATTGTATTTATTTATCTTGCCCACAAGATCTTCAATATCATCCATATACCTCCATCTCTTAACCCCTTTGTTTTTGCCTTTGCCCTTGCTTCCAATAGATGATTTTGAAAATTATTTTCCAACCTTATTAAGTTCTCCCTCTTCACTTCCTTCAACATATAAGAAGTCTTCCTCAGCTTACTCAATATGTGTCTTTATTTCTCCACATTCAATATAAGTGCATTTATTTCTTTCCTTATTCTTTTTATGACTATTATTTTCAAGGAGGTGTCCAAGCATGGTTGGCATCTAAGAGCATTACATCATTTTCTTTTTCAAGAGATGTCGGTTAAATTCTTGTGTCTCTCCCACCAATGATTGGGATCCAAAATTAATTAAATTAAAATTTTCCCACCACTGTTGGCGTAAGTTGTCATCCGGAGTTGTTATGGGAAGAAAGATCCATGATTGACAATCACTGCGAATAAGGATTGATTGATAACATGTCATATATAGATGAAATCATTTTTTCTGGCCTTAAAATTAGCTTGGCAAAGAATAGGTTCATTTGTAATAATTTTTATATATGTTCATTCTTTGTTAAAGTTGAAGTGAGAAATATACAGAATTTTTCCTCTGTTTTATCATGGTATCAGAGCAAGTTTTGATCCAGGAACCTACTGTTATTCTCTAACTTTGATTTCTCTATATCCCTTCCATCTACTTTACCCGCAACTATGAACGATATCGACCAACCTGACAGTCCATCATCAACATCCATTCTTACTGAATTAACAACCAGAATGAATGAAGTTTTGACCAAAGATTTGGCTCTAACCCAGATCACTGACATAACTACAGCTATGATTGGCATTAAGTTGGATGGCTCTAACTATGCCCTTTGGTCCCAAGTTGTCGAGATGTATATCTCAAGCAAGGATAAATTAGGATATATTAATGGTGACATTCACCAACCTCTAGAAAAAGATCCATCCTTTCGAAAGTGGTTCACGAATAATACAATTGTCAAAGGATGGTTGATCAACTCCATGGAACCATCACTGATTGGGAACTTCATCAGATTTCCAACCGCAAAACTAGTATGGGATTCTATTGTGACCACCTACTTTGAAAGCAATGATACATCTCAGGAATATGATCTCTGATGACATGTGACTCAACTAAAACAAGCAGGCGCCTCTCTTGAAAAATATTTTACAGAACTTCGGGGACTATGGCATGAGATTGATTTTCGCCGACCAAACCAAATTGAATGCATGATATTAAGCATTACAATGACATGCTTCAGGAAAGATCGGGTATATGTCTTCTTGGATAGTCTGGATGATTGGCTTGATAAAATTCAAGGGGACATACTACAGATGAAATATTTCCCTACTGTTGAACAAGCATACGCTCATGTTCGTCAGGAAGTTGTCCGGCAGGCAATTATGATCACATGTGATTCTAGGGATAATCTAGGAGCAGTCATGGCTTCGAAGAGCTTCAGGTCTGGACAAAATATCCCATCTTCGACGAAGTCTCTCTCTCTCTTGGCAATAGGAAAGGTAGCAACTCGATCTTCTCGACCGCGAATTCCCTTTGATGGAACCAAGTGTTCACACTATGGAAATTTGAAACATACTAAAGACACATGTTTTAAACTACATGGATATCCTAACTAGTGGTATGAACTAAAGGCTTGAAAACACAGTGATTCTGCTGATGAGGGAATTGGTCAGGCTACAGTGCCTACAACAGAACCATGTCTCTCTATCAATTCCAATGATTAGATTTTTAAGGGAAATGAACCAGTCACAGACCCAGGTAAATGCAGTGATGGTCTTTATAGCTCCTCTCAAGATGATTCGTGGGTTGTTGACTCTGCAACGTCTGACCACATAACATTTGATGCCACCAACTTTGCACAAACGTCTCAACCATGATGAACATATATTGTAAATGCAAATGGGGTTCTTTCCCTAGACACAAGGGCAGTCACTATCAACTTATCACCTACTCTTTCACTAACCCATTGTTTACTAGTTCCCTCTCTGTCACATAAGCTACTATCTGTGAGTCAGATTACCACAGCCCTAAATTATTTTGTACTCATGTATCCTATTTTTTGTATGTTATGGGATATTCTTGAAAGTGATATGTGTAGCGCCCCCAAATCTTGGTTCCATAAACCTCAGAACTGGTGTGTCACGATACATCATCTTCATACATATTCCATAAACTAATGCGGAATTATAAACTTAATTTGTTCATACAATAAGAACTACAATATTTCCCAAGGTCTACAACCTTTATCTTAATACATACCTTTAATAATTCACAAGGTTTACATCATCAATTTACGTAAGTTATCATAATGGATAAATGTCCATATAAAAATAATCTCCATCTTTGCCTTTGCCTTTGTCCTTCTTTGAGCATTCGGGTGAAACTAAAATATATTCATAGATATAGCAAGGGTGAGCAACTACTTTGCTCAGCAAGTTTAAACATAATAAAGATTAATCATGATTGAAAGAAATGATAAGCTTTCAAGTTTTAAACAATATAATGATTGTGAAATATCATACATCAAATTTTAATACATGAATGATTGAATTAATAACGCTGAGTGGTCAACAATGACCATGAACAAATACTTTAGTAATGAAGGTGATCAACCTTTCATACCTGATAAACATATGCAATGTGCACTAAGTGTGAATCAATAATCATAGATGTGGAATAATTTGTCAATAATTAAACCACTAGCATTCTTTAAAATTAGTAACTCGAGTTTGAGTTAGAAAACTTGTTTGCACTGCTGATTACCACTAAACAATCTAGTTTAATCTCTTATGAAAAAAGACATATCATTAATAAGATCGATCTTTCGATTAACATAATACACTTTATATCACAATACTATTATTCTAATAATAAGTTAGCTAATATTTAGCCACATAATAAAACATTAAATAATTCTTTAACTCGTTAGTAATATTATTATCCCTTAATAATATTACTAATATTACTATCACTTAACCATCATCCTAAACACTTGTCTAATATTATTAATCCTTTAATAATATTTTAATCACTTAATATTATTAATTACTTAATAATATTTAATCACTTCTTAACATTATTAATCATTTAATAAAATAATAATCATTCACAAATATTATTAATCATTTAATAATATTTTAATTATTTACCAATATTATTAACCCTTAAATAATATTGAATCAAACACTAATATTATTAATCCTTTAATAATATTTTAATCCTTAACTAATATTATTAATCATTTAATAATATTTTAATTAATCACTAATATTATTAATTATTAAAAATATTTTTATCCTTTATTTATTATTAAATATTTTAATATTTCAATTATTATATAATATTATTAACCATTTAATAATATTTCAATTATTATCTAATATTATTAATTATTTAATAATATTTTAATCATTATCTAATATTATTATTCATTTAATAATATTTTAATTATTATTAATAATATTCAAATCACTTCTTAATATAAATAATAAAGGTCTCATACATTTTAAGATGTAAATATTTTACATCTTGAAGCTTAAACCATTTATATTCCATTTCGAAAATATCTTTTACCTTTACTTGCAAATTCGAGGTTTAAACAGCTAATACATAGCTTTTATAGTAAAATTTAATTTTCTATATTTTTTCTTTAATTTAAATAATTTTTATATCATATTGTCCGTCCATGAGTCAACTCGGACTGTTGCCTCATATATACATATTTTATTCTGCTAGCACATTCGCTTTATTTTTCGTTTTACGAATATTCACATTTTTGATATATATATATATATATATATATATATATATATATAGAGAGAGAAATTCTCAGCTCAAAAACCTCATTTTGAACTCCGAAAAATATCAAAATATCATTTTTATGATTAATAAATTTTTTCAAAGGTTTTACGTTCTTCGTTGAACCACAAAATAATTTTATAGGCAACTATAGTTTTTATTTCATTTAAATATGTAATTTATACTTATTACGTATTTTTATTTCTTTAATTATGCCTGAAAAGAAGTTTCTCGGTGTAAAATATCATTATAGTCAAATCTCGCCCAGTAGGACTTTATTAGATTTATTTTGACTTATTATTTCGCCGGAACGCGATTCGGAACGTCGAACGTCAAAGTCATTCGACGCGCCGACGCTTGGCGTTCGCTCATTTTTAAGTTTTGACATGCTATTTTGCTCATTTTTAACTTTCAAACCATAAGTCCTATAAAAGTAATTTTTTGGGCATGTTATAGACCTCATGTTATAATATTTTACAAAAATTTCTAACCACAAAAACCAATCATGGAACCCATCAAAAATAACGTGTCAAAAACCCCAAAGAAGAAATACTGCATATTAGCACCGTGGCACGTGCTGACAAGAAAGTAATCGGCGCTACGGCCATGTTGTTCCACACGGTGGTGTCGCTTAAGTTGTGGTTCAAGATAGCGAAATAACTACTTTGCGATTTTCTTTCACGTTACTCATAACTTCGATTAGTCTGATTTTTGGATATGTTATACATAGTTTACCAAAGTATTTTTAAAAATATAATCCATTAATTTCGGACCTCATAGGCAGCCTAAAACTGGCTCCAAAAATGTCCACTCGTAATAGTTTTCAAATATTTTTCAGCTTGACCTTCTTGCACTAAAACATTCATAACTTTTTCGTTTTAAAACATTTTAGACGATTCTTGAGCCCACGCGAGTATGTAGTTGTTTATTACAGACAATAAAACAAGTATGTAGTTGTTTATTAGATATAGTAAAACAAGTATGTAGTTGTTTACTAGAAAATAAGTTCACTGAACGTGACTCGCTAAAGGAATGCCTAATGGAGTTTTAATTTATTGTCAATTGGAATTCCTAATATGATAATAGTTGATTTAATTTATTTATTTAAAAAAGATTAGAAATTGTTCTAGTTGATTTATTCTACAACCGATTTAATATGGAGGACCTCCAGGGTCACACCGCAAAGAAAAATATTTATTTAATAAGTGAATGACATAATCGTAATAATAAGTTAAGTATATTTAATTTATACTATATTGATAGAATAAATTAAATAACTTAATATTTAGTATTTAGTATTTTTGAAATACTATTTAAAAATTAATAAATTATTATTATTATTATTATTATTATTATTATTTATTTTTCCTAAATGGTTTATGAATTAATTAATAAGAATATTCTCATAAAAGTTCCTAATTAGATTAGGAATAAAATAAAAAGACTACTCCTAAATAGTTTAGGAGGGTTGTCCATATATATAAATAAAGAGAGTCTTATTATAGACAGATTACGTGACATACACTTCCATTAGACTTGGGAGAATACTCATAAATTCTCTAGAGAGAGAAAACTAGGGTTTGTCACTACCCACTTCTTGAATCCTTATTATTTCTTGGTGGATTATCTCTATAGACCAAACATTTGGGTGTCTAACGTTGATCAAAGGAATCTAATTGGTGGAATTGAAAGAGGACGCGAAGGATTTGGAGTTGAACTTGTACACGAGAAAGCTTTGTTCTACAAGGGTATAATTCTCCATCTCCTTTGTTAATTGATAATTGTGCATAAAGATTGATCATTGTTATGGTTTGTAAAAATTTTAAAATTTGATTTTACCATGCTTCCGCTTATTATATGTAATTTGATTGTATTCTCATGAATCTTACAAACCTAATTTTTTTTACGAAGGAAATCATTGGGTGTGGTACTAAGCGAGGGGGGGGGTTTACAATGTGGATGATCACAGTGTGTGACGTGCAAAGCACATGCATCATCCAATTGATGATAAAAACTGACAGATTTTGCTATGACATCTTTGGTTAGGACATCCATCATTTGGCTATATAAAATATTTATGTCCTGATTTATTCTCTAGGATGTCAATATATGATTTCAAATGTTAAACATGTATTCTAGCTAAGAGTCATACAACCTCTTATCCTTTGAGTATGAATAAAAGTAAAGTTCCTTTTGCTTTAATTCATTCCGATGTATGAGGTCCTCCCATTTCTACAACGTCTGAAGTTTCTTGGTTTGTGGTATTTATTGATGATTGTACTCGAATGACTTGACTTTATTTGCTAAAACACAGAAATGAAGTACTGCGTGTGTTTCAAACTTTCCACACTATGGTTCAAACTCAATTTTTTGCTAAAATTAAGATTTTCAAATCAGACAATGGTCGTGAATATGTGAACCACCCAGTTAGTGCATATTTCCAAAGTTACGGTATTATCTATGAAACATCTTGTCGTCAAACCTCTGAATAATGGGGTGGGTGAGAGAAAAAATCGACATATTCAAACTCAGCTTTATTACTTGGAGCTTATATGCCTAGTAGATATTGGGGCGATACCGTTGCCACAGTCATGCATCTTCTCAATCGGATGCCCTCTAAAGTTTTGAATTTTAAAACTCCTCTACATACTCTGTCTACGTATTTTGTCTTAACCTACAATGTTAATGATTCTGCCCACATTTTTGAATCCATGCTTCTAACCATTTGATTCCATGCTTTAACCATTTTGTAATTGTGGCAGCAAGTGACACTGGATCCTATTTTTTTCTTCTGCACTCCCCAAAACAACCATGAAACAATTTTTTCCTTTGGTACAAATTCTTGTCCATTTTAATCCAACTTTATCACAAATGGATTCAATTTCCTCTTTTCTCTGCACTTTCGTCAAATGAAATATAAACATCTGTTCAATTTAACTTCCTTTGAATTGACACTAATTCTTCTTCCTTGTTCCTCTCTTTTGATAGATAAATATCTTCAATCCTACCCACACCCTTGAATAGGTTCCAGATTTCCATTTTGTAATTCATTCTTTGGTGAGTCAAGATATGATTAATTATTTAGGTAAATAAATGAGGAGTCGATAGTAATAAAAATAAATTATGGGAACATAACAAGTAATAGTTTTAAACAAATATACAACACAAATTATTAATACTTCTTTTGATCTTTTTATCTGTGATTTTTATATAAATAATAATTAGTTTTTCTTTCATCTTTTTCAGTTGATTTCAAAAGATAATACTAAAAAATATTATCTAATTAATTTGATTCCGGCATTAATTACCTTTTTTTTTACTTTTATATTTTTTCCTTAAAAGATAATTAAAAAAATAGAGATATTACTATCAAATAAAAAAGATTTGACATTTTTACAAGGTCTCTCATATATAATTGTGGGACCCATCTACAATTATAAAAAGCTTGTACATGTGAAAATATTAATTTTCAATAAAATTATTGTTTTATTGTTGCCCTATACTTGTTGCCCTACTCTACTAATATAAATAGAACGAGGCAAGGGCACAAAAACCCATTTCTTTCTACAGCCGCTTATATCTGTCTCTTCAGTCTAGATCACCATGGACGATCTATATTCTGATAATTTTATTCAGTTCTTAATTTAGTGTTAATTGTTACAATATATAATTATACAAAAGAATTCACTTAGAAGTTCAATCGCACCCTAAAATCATATTCGTCAAGAAGCTTATTTGAAATGAAGTTTATATAACTCACAAAAACAGTTTTTGGGCCTCAAACACCGAAAATGGTGTGATGTATTTGGAGGTCTAAATGTTGGAAGCACTATTTCCCAGAGCAAATTATATATACTTTCTATATGGTTGATGAATCTGATTGAAATGGTTATGATATCTCTTTGCAATTTTATATTAAATTGCCTTATTTAATGTCAATTAGTTCATTTTGATGATCTTAGATTTATTTGTTCACCAATATGGATTTGTTTATTAGTTATGCATTTTTGATCCGACTAACTTTTTCTATAGATCTGATAGAAAAGGTTATGATGCCCTATTGCAATTTTATATTACATGGACTTATTTAACGTTAAGTATTTCAAATTGTTCTTGTTTGTTTGTGGCAATCTATCTTCAGAGATTTTGATTATGAAAAAATTACTGAAAAATGTACTGAGATGTACTATATAAATGTGAAAGCATCTTTATAATGGGTCTAAAGAAGGAAAGGAAAGAGTCAATGTCAATAATTGGGGGAAGTATATACATAGAATCTCACTCTATATATATTTGTTATTGTATATCTTGTGGCACTTATTTTTGTGTGAATGCACAACAATTATGAATGCGTCTTTATATTGCTATATATCAGTAAATTTTAGTGGTACAGAACATAGACAACTTTGATTATAGCTTTAAATTTTGTCAGTTATCAGAAATTATGAATACGTCTTTTTATATTGATCTTTTTTTGTCACAACCTATCTTCATTGTTGTACATGTGAGAGAATCTTTATGGTTCTAAGAAAGGAAAGGAAACGGTCAATGTCAATAATTGGGGAATTAAGAATATAGAGTCTCTCTATATATGTATGTATATGTGTGTGTGTGTGTATGAATGTATGTATTTGCTATTGTATATCTTGTGGCACATATTATTGGAATACACATCAATTATGAATGTGTCTTTCTATTGCTATGTAACAGAAATTTTAATGGTACAGAACCTAGTCAACTTGATTATTGCTTTAAATTTTTTTAATTGAAAAACCGATGGCTCTTGCTATTCGACAGAGACTGAGGACCCTCCATGCCATCAACAAATTAATGATATGATTCCCTGGTCGTTGTTCATTGCATTTCAAAATTTGGTACATAGTTTATCTACTTCCTTCTCATGGTGTATATATTTCCTTACATGAGGTTTACATTGTACTGATTTTTCTAATATCTTTTTGTACTGATTTTCTTACATCTAATAATATAACATGCTCTCATTTTTCTTACTTTTTAATACTCATATTGTAAGTTGAGGTGGTAACTTGTAACCTACTCTGATTTTACTTTTATACTGCCTCTACTATGAGAATTTTACATATGCTTTTTTTATCGGAGTTAAATGTTGTATGCTGTGTAGTTTGTACATTATTGCATGCAAAATGAAAAACCGAAGGTAGTGGCTGCTACTCTACCGTGGTCCACACATAAAGTAATGCTGTTTATAATTTTGGAGCAATGTTCGTGCCAAAATTATTAACATGCAATTTTTAGTTCATGAACTTTTAGTAGAAGATTTATATGTATTTTATAATATATATGTTATGTCTATTTCTAAGAAGAGTGAAATTATATATATAGGAAGATAGGAAGTGAATCAAATAACACTACAAGCTACCATAGTTATATTCAAATAAAAAGGCTAGTAAGTTGATTAAAACTAGATAATCCTCATAGAAGATTGATTGTATTGACGAACATCAGCTCGATGAAGGAAGTATAGTTATTTCTTTGCATTTTGGAATAAACTCATTCCTACCTACTTCGATTCTTAAACATGTTTAGGGTTGTGGTATTTCCAGTGTCGTTGTTTCTAATATTTTTATATATTTTCTACGACTAGATTGTTACCCGACAAAATATTAGGGCTTATGAATGTCCTGGGCTAACAATGTACCTGTAATTCTATAATTAAGCACACCTAGAGGGGGGTGAATAGGTGTAAATACTTAGACGTGATCTACAGTGGCCAATTTTTTTAAGTTTACTATAGCAGACTATAATCGGACGGTCTAACCTTGTTTGTATTAGTTATGTTCTTAACTGTTAAAAACGGATAGCTAATACCTGTCCGTATTAGTATAAAATTTTTCAACTAAAACCAAAATATGCAGGCTATAAAGCTTAAATCAGAAACACGTGAAAAGTAAATCACACCGAGAATTTTTACGTGGTTCGGCCCCTATCCTCTAGTCTAGTAGCCTAATCCACGTCCAATCCCAACTAGGATTGGAGACCCACTTTATTAAAATAATACTCAGCAATTACAAAGTAAATAACTCCCTGTTACAACGATGATCGATTGGACACATATGCCCCCTTTGCACCTCTCCAACACCTCTCACCTCTTAGACTTTGATAGCTTCGTTGTACAGACTGAATATTACTAAAATAAAACCTCAAGCCAACCTAGACTTGTACTATGTTTACAATAGATATAAATAATGAATATAAGAACAATGTAAACCAAGACTAAAATAGTGATATGATGATTTGTATCTAGAATAGCTTGAAGAGATTCTGTTCAGTAGTCTTGTGTTCCTTCATAAAGCCGAGTAAACAATATATATAAAGAAGAGAGCAATGGCTAATTCATGCAACGTACCAATTCTTCCAGCAACGGCTATTTTACTTGTTAATAGGAGATGAATAACAGCCTCAGTAGATAAAGGAAGTAGTCAAATAAAATACAAAGACTAGCTGAAAGAGTCCAATTAGCAGTTAGCAATATCCTTTTATAACAGCAACTTTGGTAAGCAAAAATGTTGTTCCAACTTGAATAAGAGTCCTTAAATATACCAATTCCTAAAACATCTCCAAGAAACATATAAATTGGTAATATATATATATATATATATATATATATATATATATATAATATAACAGATAACATATATATCTATATTGCAAGAATATAACGCCACAATTAACCATGCAAACTATTATATTAATATGCATGAAAATATTTGATTAACATGACTAAATTAAATTATAAGCCAATATAAAATTAATTTAGCCCATATATACATTGTCATCATTAAAATCACAAAGTATAAATACTAACATTCTCCCCCTTTTTGATGATGACAATATATATCATACTCTCCCTAAATAAATGGCTCCCCCTTAATTTAGGCATATTTGTTAAACAAAATCTTTCAACATGGCATGTATATCAAATATCACATGTTAATTGTATGTATATCAAATAATCCATATTAAACACATAGTACCCAAAGCATGACATTAAAGAAGAATCATATATCTTAACCAATCAAAACAAATTAAACCAACAGATTCAAATATCCAAATTCCAAAATATTCAAATTAGAACCAACAAATTCAAATATCCAAATTCTTATAAAAAAACAGAGTTAACAGAGTTTAAACTTTCAATTCAAAATAACAAGTCAACAAAACCCCAAAATCTCTCCCCCTTTGACATCATCAAAAAGGAGAAATTAATCGTCTTCTTTATCAGTCTCAAACATCTCTTCTTCAATCTTCTTAGACAAATTCTTGAATTGCACATCTAAGGATTCAACATTCTCAGTAACTGTGAGTACTCTATCGGATAAGGAATTGAGTGAAGCTGAAAAATTATGCAAGAGTTCAAGCAATTTTTCAAATTTGGAATTCATTTCAGTAACAAGTTGAGAAAGTTCTGAATTGTGAGAAACATGAGGAATTGGAATAGAAGGAGAATGAGAATGAGAAATAGGAGGAGGATGAGCAATAGGATCAGGAATGTCTGCTTCAATGTCCCAAGATAAAATATTGTCAGCCCCAATTTTGAGTTTTGAATTTTTAAAAACTAAGTCATCAATTACTTCAGTTAATTGAAACACTTCTTCATTCTCAAAAGATATATCAAAATGAGTAAATATCTTTGTTAAAAAGCCACCATATGAAAAACATTTAGATTTTGTTTTGACACAACTTTCCATATGATTTATTATTAAAAGAGCCCAATTAAATTGTGTTTTTGACAAAATGAGGGATGACAAAATTAAATCTTGATAAGTCATCTCGGACCTACCACCAGTTCTAGGAATAAGATTTGCACGAATAAGCTTATGAATCACACTATTTAATGGTGTTGTCTCAAGAACTGTGGGTAAAGAAACAAACTCAGATGTGGGACAATCTTTAACTATTCGCAATTGTTGCACAACAGAAAGGTTTTCGAATTCCAATGGCCCTTTTAGAGTGAATGGGGAAGGGCCAGTGCAAGGAATGTCAAACAAAACACCCATTAAGGCAGAGTCTATTAAAATTATTTTGTTTTTCATAAAAGTTCGAATTTGATTATGTGCAATAGACAAATTCCCATAAAACTGTTTAATCAAGTTGGGATAGGCATATGTTGGGGGAAATAACAAACTAGATATACCAAGATGATTAAAAATATCAGTAACCCCAATAGTATAAAAAAGAACAGGGTTGACAGGCTTGCCAAACACGATGGGTTTATGGACCATTAATTTCTGAAATTGATTTGCAAATTTTTAGGAACGAAAAACAATAGTTGAATCATGAGTACTAGAAATAGAGTTGGAAATGGGTATACTCACATCAACTCGATTTTTACCCTTAGAAGTTTCCCCTATTTTCTTCATCTTCTTTGAAGAAGTTCCCAAATCAGAGCCCATCTTGGAGAGGTTTCTGTCCAGGCGACGTTTATCTCTCAATCCCTGTGATGAAGAAGCTCCGATTTGACGATCCAATTCTTAAGATGCCATATCTGTCGCCTTAGAGCGTTGTAGCGGCTGACGTCCGGTACTAAAGATAAACCCACCCCTTGTTTTGGCCATTTTTATGGAGATTATGTGAAAGCTTGAAGGAGATAGGGAGAAGAATAAACCCTAGGTTGGTGAGAGAAGAAAAAAAAACGTGATAGGAGAGACAGAGGAATAAAATACGTGAAAGATCAAGAGAAGATGAAGGGTTTTGTTAAAAATAAATCTCTGTTATAGATATTAGAGAGAAAAAAAGAAGTAACGAAAAAAGGAAAAAAATAGAAAACAGAATACTAAAAGAATTGAGATACCTGATCAGTTTAGAATTTGGTCCAAGAAGAGTGGGAGATGAAGAGTTTATTTTAAAAAAATAGAAACAGGTAAGTACTGGAAAAAAAAATATATTCCCGCTCAAAATCCAACATAACAAATACCAATCATACCCCTATAAACTGAAAATATCAATTTTACCCTTATGTAAATAAAATCAAAATGATAACTCACATAAATCAAATAATTTATATAATGTGAATTGAATCCTAATATAATTCTTATAGCATATAATAAACTGAAATAAATTAATTGTATAAATTTTAACCTTTTTTTAAATATATATTATTATTATTTTTTTTAATAACTTCTTTTTTTTAAAAAAAATTTCTAACCACATACAGACATTCCAAGTTCTCTTCTCAAAGTGCAAAAACGCTCTTCACTTAAAGGTTTTGTTAAAATATCTGCCAATTGATGTTCAGTAGGGACAGATACTAATTTAATTAACCCTTTAGCAACATTATCTCTTAAAAAATGATGTCTCACTTCAATATGCTTAGTACGAGAATGAAGCACAAGATTTTTTGAAATATCAATTGCACTAGTATTGTCACACATAATAGGCACATTTTCACATATCACATTAAAATCATGAAGAGTTTGAATCATCCATAAAAATTTTGAACAACAACTACCTGCAGCCAAATATTCACCTTCCGTAGTAGACAAGGCAACTGATGTTTGCTTTTTGATGTGCCAAGCCATAAGGCTTTGTCCTAAAAATTCACAAGCACCGCTTGTGCTTTTTCTATCAACTTGGCACCCTGCATAATCTGCATCTGAATATCCAATTAATTCAAAGCTAGGAGATACAGGATAGTATAAGCCAAAATTAATTGTACCAGATAAATATTTAAATATTCTTTTTACCGCTTTAAGATGAGATTCTTTTAGTTGAGCTTGAAATCTAGCACAAAGGCATACACTATACATAATATCTGGTCTTGATGCAATTAAATAAAGTAAACAACCAATCATACCTCGATACATTGTCACTTCAACATCTTTACCTGTAGCATCCGCAGTAAGCTTGATGGTAGTACTCATTGGTGTTGACTTTGGTTTGGTATTTTCAAAACCAAATCTCTTTAATAACTCCTTTACATATTTGGATTGATGAATATGAATCCCTTCACTGAATTGTTTGATTTGAAGCCCCAAGAAATAGTTTAATTCACCCATAAGGCTCGTGTCGAACTCATTATGCATACATTGGAAAAACCACTCACACAAAGAGTTAGTAGTAGCTCCAAAAATTATGTCATCCACATAAATTTGAACAATTAATAAATCTTTATTTTTGGTTTTAATAAAAAGAGTAGATTCAATCTTACCGCGATTAAAACCATTTTCTATTAAAAATTTGCTTAGTCTTTTATACCAAGCTCTTGGAGCTTGTTTTAATCCATACAAAGCCTTTTTCAATTTAAACACATGATGTGGATATTTTTCATGTTCAAAATCGGGTGGTTGCTTAACATATACTTCTTCATTTAAGTAACCATTTAAAAAAACACTTTTCACATCCATTTGAAATAATTTAAAGTGTCTAAAACATGTATAAGCTAATAAAATGCTTATAGCTTCCAACCTTGCAACAGGGGCAAAGGTTTCTTCATAGTCTATACCTTCCTATTGATTATAGCCTTGAGCTACCAATCTAGCTTTGTTTCTTGCTATAATACCATTTTCATCTAAATTATTTTTGAAAATTCATTTAGTACCAATAATAGATGCATTTTTAGGAGGCTTAACAAGTTCACATACCTGACATCGTTCAAATTGGTTTAACTCTTCTTGCATGGTGATTGTCAAATTTTCATCTTGAATTGCTTCCTTGGCATTTTTTGGTTCAATTTGAGAAAGAAAGGCTGAAAATGTACAATAATTCCTTGCTTTCCTTCTTGTGTTCATCCAAGTGTCAGGATCTCCAATAATCAATTTTAGATGATGATTTCTCACAGTCCGAGATGATTTAGGAAGCTTGGTAGTGGTCATTTGTTCGTTGGATTCAAACTGTGGTATGTCACATTCTGCATCAGTGTGTTCGTCTAATTTTTCTTCTAAATCGGACGGGTCTGACTGTCTGTTTTTTGGTGTCTGCATGTCTGAGTTTTCTACTAAAACGGACGGGTCAGGCTGTCTAATTTAAGGTGTATTTCCTTCTGATTCAGACGGCTTAGGCTGCCTGATTTCAACTATATTTCCTTCTGATTCGGACAGCTTAAGCTATCTGAATTTAGCAGTTTGGCTTCCACGACTCAAATTGTTATTTCCTGCAGAATCCTCATCTTTCGACAGATCATGGTTAACTTCATTAAATATTACATGTACTGATTCTTCAAACTTTGACTTGTCAAGATTATAAACCCTATATGTCTTACTATGTGCTGAATAACCAATAAAAATAGCTTCGGTTGATTTTGCATCAAATTTTCCAAGATTACTATTGGTATTTAAAACAAAACATTTAGTACCAAACACGTTAAAATAATTAATATTAGGAATCCTTTTGTTTAGTAACTCATATGGTGTTTTCAATAATATGGGTCTAATCAATACTTTATTTAGAATGTAACATGCAGTACTTACAGCCTCTACCCAAAATCTTTTAGGCAGTTTACTTTCTTGAAGTAACGTTCTTGCAATTTCTTAGAGAGTACAATTTTTGCATTCCACTACACCATTTTATTGTGGTGTTCTTGGTGCAGAAAATTCATGTGTAACACCTCTCTCACTGCAATATGGTATAAAGTCTTTTCCAAATTCCCCACCATGGTCACTCCGAATCACAATTAGCTTGAGGTTGTGTTTTGTTTCAACATTCTTTATAAGCTTTTCAAATTCTACAAAAGCTTGATCTTTAGTTTTTAAAAATAAAACCCATGTAAATATTGAAAAATCATCAACAATAACAAAAGCATAATGATTATTTCCTAAGCTAGCATATCTCTCGGGTCCAAACAAATCAAGATGCAATAATTGAAGAGGTAAAGAAGTTGATACCTTATTTTTGCTGATAAAGGAATTTCTTGCTTGCTTACCTAACTGACATGCATTACAAATCCCTGTCTTTTCATATTTAAGCTTTGGCAATCCTTTGACAAGGTTCCTGGTAACTAGTTTGTTAATCAATTCCATATGCACATGTCCTAACCTTCTATGCCAAAGAATAGTTTGATCTTGAATAACAGTTAGGCAAATATCTTCATTTTGATTTTCAAAATTAATTGTATAAATATTACCTTCCCTTTGAGCAATTAAAGGAACATTGTGAGAAACATGAATAATAACACATTTATCTTTTTCAAAAACTACTTTATGTCCACTATCCATTAGTTGACTTACACTAATTAAATTATATTTTAATCCTTCAACATAATGAACATTATCAATGAAAACCTTACCATTTCCAATTTTAACTTTACCGACGATTTAGCATGTGGTGTCATCTCCAAAGGTAACAGTTCCTCCCTTCTTAGTAGTTAGTGAGATGAATTTAGCACTATCACTCGTCATGTGTCTAGAACATCCACTGTCTAGCACCCATTTATGTGATGGTACTTTAGCTTTAAAACACACCTACAAAACAAAGAAGTAAGTCATCATTTTGGTACCCAAATCTGTTTGGGTTTGGTATTGTTAGTAGCAATTAAATCTCTTTTCTTTACCCAAACTTTTTTTATTTTAATTTTATTACAGTTTGTATCAAAATGTCCTTTTAAACCACAATTTTTGCAAGTAATAAAAGGTGAGCAATAAAGAGGCTTGTTCCTTGGTTTATTATTTATTACTCTAATTTTATTAGTAGTGCTTGTGATGTTCTTAACAGGATTATATCGAATTCCTTGTTTACCTAGACTTGACCTTTGAGCACCTAACATTATATTTAAATTCTCTTCCCCTTGAACAAATTTTGCAAGATCCTTTTTCAATGAAATTATTTCTTCCTCATTATTATTTTGCATGTTTAATATTTTTCCATCATTAAAAGCATCAATACAAGTATCTCTCATTTTCAAACTTTCTTTTAAAACATCATTTTCCTTTTTAAGATCATTGAATTCTTCATTTAATTTGTTTGCACAATTATATAGAATTTTATTATAGTTATCAAGATAATCAATTTTAGCATTTAACTTAGAACTTCACTTGATGTGCAATCTTTAACTATTTCTTATTTTTCTTCAATTAATGTTTCTACCTCTTTCATTAAATCATTTATCCAATTTTTAAATGAGCATTTTTCTTTAATACTTAATATTTTCATTTTTTAAAACTAGATAATCGTAAATAGTAATATCACCAAGTTCGAGTTTACCTCGGATGATTCTTGATCAGATAATCCAAAGTTGAAACACAGATTGGCGGTTTCATCTTCTTCCTCGTCATGATTGGACTCATCATTGCTCCATGTCATTAACGCCTTTCCTTTTGAATTGCTTGCTTTGTTCTTCCTTTTAATTGGAAGCGCCTCTCTTGAAATGCTCGGGCCTTCCACATTCAAAACGGTATCTTCTTGTGGCTTTTGCTTGGCCTCTTTCTTATTGTTGAATGTCTTGCCTTGAAACTTTGATTTATTCTTCTTCTAATCACTTCTCTCAATTTTAGGGACATCATAGCTATTTCTTCATCTGAGTCTTCATCATCACCTTTTATGTAGCTTTCAACTTGAAGAGCTAAGGTCTTCCTTTTAGATCCTGCATCTTCTTCATCATACCTCTTTAGTTGATTTTGAATTCTTCAAGTTCTCAAACAAAGTTAGAGTTTTCATCGCATCTTGATTGTAGTTGAGTCTTGAAGAGTTGTAACTTTTGGTGCGAATCGTTTTAAAATGACTCTAAGTATGTTTTATTTATATCCCTTTGATCAATTTTCTGGCCGAGCATGCTTAGAGAGTTCATAAGAGTGAGGAATCTAGCTTGAGCTTCTTTGATGGATTCATTCTTCTCTAACCTAAAAAGTTCATATTCTTGCATTAGCATACTTTGTGAGACCCCAGATTTTATCAATAAAGATTTAAATTTTGTTGAAATAATTTTTTTAATATTATGGTGTGAATTTAAGATAATATTATAGTTGTGGGTAGTATTTATAAATTTTGCAAAGTATGCAAGTGGTTATATTATATTCGATCGGGTCTGGGAATATTCGGGTTTAGCAGGAATATTCGTATAACTTTCAATCATTGGTGGACCCCACAATGTAATTATTCATTTGATCGAGAAAACGATAAAAATATTTTATTGAAATAACGGCGGAAGTTTTACCGTGGTTCTTGTTGAACTACTCGGTAGTAAAAGTACAAGAATACGTGTGGTTGCATAGTAATATACCAAGATTGATTATTGATGCTTATGTGAGAAGTCACTCGGTTTGATTCCATTATCACGATTAATAATATGAATTATTATAAGCGATAATGACGCTTTTGTTTTATTCGTATTATTAACGTAATAAAATGTAAACATCTTTTATATAAAATAGAATACTTTATTAAAGTTATTCTATAATAGAATATATTATATTTTATTATGCATAGTGTTGCATAGTATTTTGTATAGTGTTTTGAATAGTATTGCATAGTATTTGCATAGTAAAATGTTTTTATATAAATAGAATATATTATATTTAAAAGATTTTTCTTTAAATATGGACCGTCGATTAAAGTAAATCAATCTGGACCGTTCATGGATTAGTTACTATGCATTCCATTTTCCTATAAATAGAAGCTCATTCCTTCATTATTTTCTTATTTAATTCATTGAAACTCTGTAGAGAGAAATTATAGAGAGAAGTTTATAGAGAGAAAATTATAGAAAGAAGAAGAGTATCTCGCTACTTCACAACTTCTATATTCAGGTTCTTTTTACTAAGTAGGGGGTGTTATTCTTTCTTCTTGAAGAGAACTTCGTTATTCCATTCACTATTATTCCGTTGGAATAACTCGTAAAAGTGGTATACCCTATACATAACCTGTGTCATGCCATACCCTATACTTGGTGAAATCCTTATGTTATTTCATCGCTTATTATTACATTGGAATAACTCAGATAACTGCGGGTTTACCCTATACTTGGTGACATTCTTCTATTATTCTCATTGGAACATCCCCGTCGTGTGTTTTACAGGACTGGTTCCGCTTTTTATTATTATTCATTGGAACATCATGTCGTGTGTTTTACACGGGACCGGTTCCATCTTTATCATTCTCGCTGAATATCCTATTCGTGTGTTTTACACCGGATCCGGTTCCATCTTTATTATTCTGTTGAACATCCCGCTTGGTGTGAATTTCACCCGACCGTTCCGTTATTATTATTCATTGAATAACTTGTCTATGCTGTCAAGTACCGCATGCATGGTGATTTCTTTTGTTATTCCATTCTTTATTATACTCAAATTGGTTAAAACTTTGACTTCTATACTCCATGAAATTAGTAGAATATCCTTGATATTTGCGTTTCATCCAAAGATCTTCTCATGGAAATATTCTTCCGATCATTCTTGAATTTTACTCACTTAAACAAAGTATTATGTTGACAATTTGGACGTTAATAATTCATGGATTAAATAATTCTTGAATTTGTTTTATTGAATTATTATGTCATTGTCATCATCCTCATGTTATATTATGTTATCTTTGGCTTACGCAAGCATAGATGAACTTAGTATGATTATGACCAGTGGATCAATCGGTATAATCATGACTTGATATAAATGATGTGACAAAAGTTCTCATATTCTGAATGCGTTGATGGATAGTTTTTGGTATGATTATGACTGGGGTGATTCTAAGATAGTCATGACCATTGATAACTTGATGAAAATCCTTGACCGTGGTATGTGGATGATTAGATGTGGTGGTTTATTTATTGTCGAGTCTCAAATGATAAAAATTGATAAAAACCTTTAAAACCTAAAAGATAGTAGATTTTATTCTCTACTTGACTCTTTTAATGGATTGCATATTCCACCGCAGATTAAACCGGTTGTCTATTGTATTTTATCGGTTTAACATCATTGAAGGCTAATGATAATTTATTCTCGCATTATCTTAGTCATAATATTTCTTCATCGGGCTAGTTGAGCTCACCTTTCTTTCACTTGCTTTCTCTTGTGAAATGAGAACATAGTTGGGACGAGTCTGGGAACGGAGTAATGGTCCGTGAGGATAGCATTAGTAGTCCTCACTATTCGTGAAATAGTGTGATAATAGTTGTAATGAGGACTCCTTTTGAGTTTGTATAATATCTAGTAGACAATATTTGTATTCAAACTCACGTTTATGTCGTATTGTACACGACAGCTTATATTAGTAAGTTGTATTTGAATTTATGTACCATGTAAGTGGAGACCCAAGATGGGTGACGATACCTAATTTTGGGGCGCCACGGTTAGTATCGAGCTAGGATATGATCCCCGGCTAAGATGTGAGAATAGTACTAGGAGGGGAGAGACGGGAATTTTTTCGCTAGTATGACCTACCTAAATTTATTTGGTATTTAATTGGTCACGAGTATAGGATAATATTTGATATATTAATTAACCCTTGTGTTGTGGCAAGGTGTTTGGAAATGGCAAATTTGAAAATATTCACAATGGAGTGAATGTGACCGTTGTGACACCTTTAATCACTAATCAAAGTTAATGCAAAGGTCGAGACGAGGAACAAATTATAGATATCCACGTAGTAAATGAAGAACTAATTGTTGCACCCGAGCTAGTTGCAGAGGTAGCAGCTGAAAGTGAGGAAGAAGAGGAAGAAGAGGAAGAAGAGGAACCTGAGGAGAATTGGTTAGAAGAAATTTATGATCAAAACTTAGAATTACAAAATCGTGTTCGTGAGCTAGAAGAACATGTTGAAGAACGGCAAACGGTCGTGGAACAAAGGGATACAACAATTCAAAATTGGGTTACCCGATATGTGATGCTCGAACAAAATCACGCTTTGGCAGGGTGTAAGATATTAAAGTTGGAATCGAGAATTTAAAAATCAAAGATCAATTTGAAAGAAGAAAAACAATCGAACGAAGGAGAATAGACGATGCATGGGTAAAAGCCGCACAACGCGTTGATAATTAGTAGAAAAGACGTCCGATCCAATAAAGCCAAAATAGATGAAATGGACTTTTCTTTTTGGATGAAGAATTGGGAGAATTTAACATCGAATTTGAATTACCTCGCATAGCGGTCAACCCGAATTCGATATGGATCGAGAATAATGATTCAAATCATGGATCAGGAATGTGAAGAAGCACTTAAGGGTGGAATGTAACCTATAGTAAAGTCAAACTCGGTAATTTAAGCGAGAGCGTTTGTCGAGAAACCCGAACGAAGTTATTACGGGTAAATTAATTATTGCATAAGTCTATACTTTATTCAATACAAGTTCTACCCACTCTTTTATTCTACCTAGTTGTGTTCAATGTTTAAATTTGACTCCGAAAAAAAATTAGAGATTTATCTATTGAAACTTCGTTGGGAGAAACCTTCGTTACCTCCACTGTTTATTAATCTTGTTGTTTCAAATAAACACTTTCACGATCTTATATCTTTTAAAATTCTTGCCTTTGAGGTAATTTTTGAAAATGATTGATTAACTACTTATTATTCTTTTTGTAAGGTTGTTAGCTTTCATATTCCTAACCAACCGTTTATACTAATTCAAAGTAACCAAACCCTAAAGTTAATCATTGTTATATCAAGCCATAAGTAAAGAGCCC